>CALNHX010006057.1:0-96157 GCA_940337035.1 Agriotes lineatus | reverse complement strand
AAGATTCTAGTAAGCTTACTTTGTATTGTGTTCCGGTTATAATATAAATAAAGTATAAAACTAATGATTATAAAATAGTGGCAGAAACACTTAGATTATTAGAATTATGGTAATTTACAGATTTTAACAAATTTTCATATTTATTGAGTTTGATTCTGTCTTTAACTAATTTCTGAGTGTCGACGGGAATCGAGTCGATTTCCGAAATTTGAAATTTTCAAATTAAGTATTTCGTTTGAGGTGGTTTTAGCGGTGAGAACATATGTTCTTAGTTTATTAAAACAATACAATCTGAACTTAACTGTAAAAGGGTGGAGCCAGATATTTATTTTATAAAATTTTGATTGTTAATAAGTATAATATTTAATAAGTTAATATTTTTGTGCTCTGCTCAAAGTTTTTTTATCTGTGAGTAAATGTAGGCTGGTTAAAATTTAAATGTAACACTCAATTACTCAAATAAATGGTTGCATGCCCCTCTTTCTATTTTATTCAATTGCAAATATTTATTACGCTAGCTCAATGAGAAACATAAGTTCCTTTTCAGGTTAGGTTCCGAAGTTGGTTATATTTTTTATCTGAATTTTCCTATAGCCAGCAATTCTAAATCAGTAGTTTAAATACGCAACGTTAGGTCAAATATTCACAATCTGTCAAATTACACAAAATGTTCGCCCAGTGCAAACAGCGATTCTTGAAAGTTTAAACTCGTGAAAATATGAGAAAACATCAGGTAATTATTCAAATTTTCGAGCTTGGCAAGCAATTAATACTGTTTTGTTTCAGTGATGACGTAAAAAACCCGGCCTCGCTTATTTCGTGACGTAGGAGAGACGCCAAAACGTGCACTTGATTCTGGTGGTTTGGGATTCTTGCTAAACTTGCAAAATTTGAGGACGCCTTGCTTATTAAGCAAATTACGGCGTAGCTGGAGCATTGAAAACGAACTGATTTTCCTCGGCAAGGTTTGGTCTCGTATTTAGCTGCTTTCCCCAAACTTTAACATTTAAATCGCAGGCCTACCTCGTTTGCTGGCTTCGGAGCTGCTTTGGAACGCCCGTTGACTTTTCTCGGCTGGAGATGCTCGTCTGGCTGCAGAAGATGGTTGGGACGTTCTTGCAGACTCGTACTATGCCCTGGGCCTCTGTCCTCTGGTTTCCACTGCCTTATTTGCTCGTAGAACTGCTTCGTAAGTTTGAACTGCTCGGCTGCCGTTCCCTCGTCCCCGATGGGTTGGAGGTTTTTATATTTTTGTGCTGCGGAAACTGCTGCAAACACTTGTACAGGCACTTTTTAGATTGTAAATAACTCGTTTAATGGTGAAAAAATATATTTTAAAATGGAGCACAAAACTGACAAACGTAATAATTTTTAATTCACTTGTTCTCTCTGTTTTTTAAACAATATCGCATCTGGTTGCTAGGATATGGTGTTAAGCTTATGTTAATGGAAATCAGGTTTAATAATGAATGGACATAAAAGGAAATAAATTTGAGTACATAAATTAGAATTAGCATTTTTCTTAAATCTAGATTATTGTCTTTTTCTTATAACTAAAATTGTTATATTGCGTCACACACAGAAACGTTTTTTATTATTTGGTCACTGCACTGCTTTGCACTATTTTTATTAATTATTAATGCACTGGCATATTAGAA
The DNA here is from genome assembly GCA_940337035.1 of Agriotes lineatus. NCBI lineage: Eukaryota > Metazoa > Arthropoda > Insecta > Coleoptera > Elateridae > Agriotes > Agriotes lineatus. Next base: position 94,499 of record CALNHX010006057.1, on the reverse strand, counting down.
TTCCACCATTTTTTTCGTTTACTTTCTTTCCTGTTGCCTGCTTCTCGAATTGCTCTTTGCAATGTTCTGTTATCTTTCATTTTGCTTAATTTACCTTTCAGATTCCTCACAATTATCACTATGCTTGGCTTTATTGAAAACTACGCTTCTTTTAAAATGCAAATAACAAACCTTTTGTGTCTATTAAATTCTTCATCTCAGTATATTTCTAATAAGCGCTCATTGAGAACTATATTACCTAAATTTAGGGGTTATATTCTACATTTTTAATTGTTATATCACCGTGTATAACTGATACTTGAGCAATCAGGGTACAGGTGATGAAGGTTGTAAGCCTGAAAAAGCAATATTTCGTTAGAATGTCTTCTAATGTTAATGCGGTATTAATTCGTAAATGTCATGTTTGTGAATTTGAGATATTTTAAAAGATTCTATAAGTTTTGGTTCGTTTTTATTTCTCGAATTAGTTTTAACAAATACTTTTTCATTTAATTGAAATGTTTGATTTTTCCGGATTGGGTTTAATTTTAAATTTCGCTTTGCTGTGGTATCGATTTGCTTTCCTTGTAGTTTTTTATAAATGTTTTTTATTCCCGTTTTGTGACCAGCTAAATAGTCATATATAGGGTGTCCCGCAATAGTATGTACCTGCTCCGGGCCTCTTTTAAGTCGAAAACTTCCAATAAATATGCCGTATTTAAAATGTACTGCACAGTAGAAATAATAAGGGTGTGTTTAAACTGAGAGTGTGGGCGATTGTGGGTCCCGTTCAGTACAGCAGTAATGTACCCTCCTTATTTTTTAAAGAAATGTACTTATGTTCGTAGTTTTAAGAAAGAATTGTTTTCTGTGATAATATTTCTATTAAAAGTAAATTTGACTTCCAACCGGTAAATTGAATCGACAAACTAAGCTATAACGACTTGTCCTGCGGATTCGTCATTTTATCAATGACAGTTGGTCTCGTCAAGATACCTGGAAATCAAATTCTTGCAAAAACATGCAACTTTAATCGGATAAATCAAATTTCTTCCGTATTTGCTACAAATATAAACTTGGAATTTGCGATATAATATGCATTCAAATTACCAATAGTATACAACTATTTACCCTAATTTCCATGGAGATAATTGCATATAGGTGATAATTTTGCTCTAGTGCAATTTCAGTGCTAGTCTTACACAAATGTAAAATTTCAAAGTCTTAGTTTCTTGAGTAAACAGTATGTAGGGCAATATTTTGACCGAATATCCCTAAGGATATTCGAAGTGATAAATTATGCCATCACGAACAAACTGTTTTGTAGTAAATTATTAAATGAGCTGATTTACAGATCTGTTTTAAATGACTAGATGTTACATCTGTAAAGAGCGGCCTATTGCTAAATCGCCATCACCGTTTTGAGCAAGCTGAACGTTGTTCAGAATTGTTATCATTAGCGAACGCATTGACTCTTCGATTTTGATTGAACGTTCTTGTTTCTTCTTTTAGAATTTACGAATAATTCGTTTCGAAAATAGCAAACTTCGAAAACCATCTTCATGGGAGTTTATTTAGCAACCAGAGAGTGAATTAGCTTTTGGAAAAAGTTGCTAGGCTTAAAATAACAAGTGAATGACATTAATGTATCACATACTTTTGCAACTACTAACTCCTACTACATCGATCTGTATGTCAGTAGGAATTTAAAAAAAAAACTGTAATAATATAAAATTTATATTGAAGATTATCTTGTTGGTATTTTTTACCGGCTGTTGCACAACTATAATGTAGTTGAATAAGACAATTGACTTTCTGAAGTTGAAAGTATTATTTCATTTTGTTAGCCTGTAGCATTTTACAATAATGTGTGCGTGTTAATGACTCGCCGCCTCGCGTTTGTGATAAGACTGGTTACAAATCAGCATAAATCAAATAACAATTACTTAGTAACTGAGGTGACAATGCCCTAGACATCGGCCGATGCGATTTAACTCTGTGAAAACCCACAAGAGAGTGATGTGCCGAATTAGGCGATGAACAAACTACCTTTAACGTCATTTGTGGCCTTGCATCTAAGCAAAAACCATTCCTGTTTCTAGAAAGTTAAGCAAAAACCTCACAAGATATTAGCTTATATAATTTCCGACTAGAAGAGAAACATGCAAGAATTAAAATGCAACAAAACGTTTCTCAATTGCACCAGTAACTACCAGAAGTGCAAGCAGCACTGAACAAAGGAAGCGAACAAAAAGCAATCCCAGGTCAAGCATGGAACAAAAAACTAACAAGGAAATATAACATATTGTACTGATGAAGAAGAACTCATAAAAAACGGAATGGGTTACTAAGGACAAGAAGAACAAAAAACATCTGTAAAAGACTTTACCCCGAATTTCCCTCGTCAACATTGTGGCACTAAATAATTTTAAAAATGAAATTAAGTTAGGAGTACAAATATCTTCACGTTTCTAATAAATTAAATCCATTTTCAAATTTAAAAAAAAATTATCCCGCTGTGGTTTGAACCCGCCGCATCTGCAGCTCTGCAGAATGCTCGATCCTAACCGAATCTCCGCAGAGAATATAAGTACGGCGAAATTTCATCTGCGCTACTGCGTCTCTTCGGGAAAAGGCCGGAGAGCGTCTCTTGAAGAGCACGGTGTAATGGTTGAAACATTTTTACTTTTTTGTGACATTATCCTTTATCGGTTGAGTCTTATTTTCGGCAAATGTAAAGCCTGACCTATGTTATAGTTATTACTTCCTTTTATTTCAAAATTAACACAAAAACAAACAAAATTTTATTTTTAAAAGTGCTCACCCTGTACATATTTGTATGGAATTGTACCGGTTTCATACGAGGTATATATATAATATATATGCAAGATATCGTCTTCCTCCGACAAATAGTTTTGAGCTATACTGCCCACAGACAGACAGACAGACGGACAGACAGACAGACAGACAGACAGAATGACGGAATTGAGAAAACCTCTTTTTCGTCATCCAGGGACCTTGAAACGTGAAGATCTGAAAAAATCTCGGAAGGTGATTTTTTCATGATTACAATACTTCCTTCGTCTTTCAGACGAGGGAAATAAAAACGATAGGCTAACAAAAACACCAAAACCGACACTAATCGCTTTGAGTCAAGTTAAAGACCAAGGTGTCTTATAATCCGAACTAAAACCAAACCGGTTTACATTTCAAGTTGTAATGATGAATAACAAAAAGTTGAAATTAAACGTCAAATGTCCAGAACTTGGCTGTTGAACAAAAAAGTAGCTTAGGCATTCGTATGAAAATAAACAAACTATAAACATCAAAGTCGTGGCAAGGAAATTACACCCATCCTGTTCTCCAAATAATATCGTAGAGTAGACAATTTAAATAGTAAAGATTACAAAATAATAGAGTTTGAATATTCTAAGAGGAAACGAGGAAAAGCCACTCCCGGTTTTCGTGGCAACCTTCAGGTCGAAATAGCACCTCTAAAAAATCTAAACTAATATCTTAATGCAAAAGATGTCAAAGCTATGGACATACCTTCTGCAACAGAGTGCAAAGGTATATAGTCTAAAATTAATCATTACAAAGTTATTCACATTTTAATATTACCGTTACGCTTCAAGATAATAAGCAAAAGATGCATTAGACGGCTTTGAAAACAAATGCAACTAAGTGTTTTGTTCATTATCTGTCATAAAATAAATATTGCAACGCTTTCTAATGAAGAATATGCCGATTTGCATTACATTTATGGGCTGTGTGACGGAAATGCACGTGCAGCAGTTCAAGAATATCGTTGCTAGCAGGCAGATTACCAGATAGCCGAGTTTTTAGCAATGTGCATCGTACTATTACAGAAACTGGTAAAGTAGTACAATCAAAACGTGAACTACCACTGAGGAGAGACGTTGATTTAGAGGAAAATATTCTCAATAGAATTGAAAGAAGTTCCACTACTAGCGTTACAACACTGCTAGCTGACCAAATCGGTACTAACCGAATGCAAATATAAAGAACCATTCACGATTTTGGTTTATATCCGTATCATGTACAAACAGTACAGGCTCTTTTACCAAATGATTACATTGCACGTGAAGAGTTCTGCCATTGGTTATTGAAAAATCAGTGGTTGCACACAAAAATTCTTTTTACGGATGAAGCCTCGTTCAACCGAGATGGAATAACAAACACAGACATTCATATGTTTGGGTGCTAGCAAATCCACATGCATCCACGGAGTCACATTTCCAGCACCGTTTTTCTATTAATGTGTTACATTCCAATTTTAGCAGCTTATTCGCGTCTGGAATTAGGCAACTTAACGTGCGTTTAGCTTAGCTTTTTACCCGCATTTGTAGTGTGCAATTTTTAAGTCGATATCTTGACCATTAGGGGGCGCATTCATCTGACGCGCTGGCAACAATCTTTGGATTCGATAGCTTTATTGGTCGATATTGACGTGATAAATTCTCCCATTGGTCGTGTTGGAAGGCACGCTCATTTTTATCGATTTTTTGGAAAACAAGCGAATGGACTGCGTGCGATGTGGTTTTTTGCCGTTAAGCGTCCATTTTGGATGTATTGAAAAACGCCCGTTTTGTGCGATGGTGGGTGTCCAGCCGCTCTTTGTTCATTGATCTATGTAACGTAGTGATCCTTTGTGTCAGAAGTCTCCCTGGATGCGTTTTTCCTGGGTATGTAGCATAATTCGTTAAGTGGAAATTCCTAAAACGAAGCTTCTTGTATAGGGGACTTTTATCTTGGGCGGCGTCGTTTTGCCGACTCGAATTTCCTTGCAAGCACCACTCTGAAGGAGGCGACTCGCCTGTTCCGATGCTGCAGTGGATTTCAAGTTAGATCCCCCCGTACCAAATTTGGGGCCATGCGGACCTTTCACCTGTAGAACATCGTCCTAATCTACTGTAGAAAGAAGTCTCTACTTCGTTGAGGTTTGGGGCCATGAGGACCTTTCACCTGTAGAACACTGCTCTAATCTACTTCGTTGAGGTTTGGACATCGCCCATAATGTTGTGGAATCTGTTGTTAATTGTCAGCGATGATTTAATATAATTTGCTGCCGAGTTCAGCAAGCAGCTGATTTGTTATGTTAATGCATTGTTTGGATTTATTTGTTTAATGCATTGTTAGGATTTATTTGTTCAATGCATTGTTTGAAATTATTGTTGTTACTGCATTGTTTGGAATTATTTGGGAATTGCCCTGTCATTTAACTACCATTTACGAGCGACCAGCGCAACCGTCTGTAACTCGTTGCATTTCAATTAATCATTTTGGTAATAATATGTAGTTATTTGCTACGACCATGTCGTACAGTTAAACCGTAGGAATTAGCTTAATACATAAACATTTAGAGTTCACATTTTCTGTCAAAAATTGTGTTTGGCTTTATGAAAAGGATCTCCCCTTATCATTTGATTTTGGTAATTAATAATTGAACATTTAAATACTCATTTATGGTGTTACAGTAACTTGAACGTCGTAATACACACGACCGGCTCAATTGATTAGCCAAGTTGGCTTCTGGAAGTACAAATACACAGATCTGTTTAACGGTACAAATACCAGGTGTAGATCGCGTTAAAGATAGAGCCACGAATGCTTTGGGCTCCCTGTTTCATGACGTGTGCAGAAGCAGCGTTTAAGGACCATTAGTTTCTGATTTCAATTTACATGATCACTCATTTTATTGAATTTTAATTACATTAATTAAAGTGGGGTCCTGATTAAGGTCAACAATTTGAATTGTCATTTAAAATGTACTTATGCTAAATAGGGCTTTATGCTCATTTTCTTTTATGGATCGTATACTAGAATGTTTTAATTAGCTGGTTCGCATACCATCTACCCATATGTACAGGTTGTGTCGTATATTTTGGTATCGTGTTGGTCATTATATGTGTATTAATGTACTCTGACTTTTATTTGCTACTACGTCAAGTCTCTGCTTTCTTGTATAAGCAATTTAGGTTCGCTGTTACTCGTTTCAACTGGGAGTAATTAAACTGAAGCTATACAACGGCGTGGCGCCCATTCCGGATCCTGAAATTACAGGTAATTCGTCCTTCGGAACTCACTCCCATCTTCGGCTGAGAGGCCGCGAGCGTAAACTCCCATGCTACCCCTTTTTGGTTGCAGAGATTCCGGAGCAGGTATTAGTACAGAGGGACATTGTGTTGTATCGTATTCATTAGTTGTTAGATGTGGGATTGTATTAGCTTAGTATAGAAAATAGGGGTAATAAATGTCTGGTGTGGTATAATCAGGAAGTAATGGATTGGAATTCGAAGGTCGTTTGAATGCAGCACATTATCTCCGCATTCTGAAAGACGAACTGCCAGTGTTGTTAGCAGATGTACCTCTAAATATCAGAGCAGACATGTAGATACAGCAAGATGGAGCACCTCCACATGTTGGCAGGGCGGTAACTGTATTTCTAAGCGAAGACCTTGAAGTCTGCCAACACGATTTCACAAAGGGCATGAAGGTGCATAGCTAATCCAGGAAGTCATTTTGAAAACTTGAGATCTGCCACATAACTAGAGCATTTTATTTTGTGAACCGTCAATTGATGTCCTTGACCAATAAAGTTAAGATTCTTTAGTGTAATTTTTTGAATGAAAAAGTGTCAATAACTTTATAGTGATTAATTTTAGGCCATATGTTTAGTAGAAGTGTTCGACTTAAAAAGGGGCCAGGAACACGTACTGAAGCTATGTAGTACATCTTATTATACCCTGTATAATACTATAAGTACTCAAAGTTATGTCGATTATTTTTGAGGTAGTAGGTCTATTGGGTTGGGGTACAAATAGGACGCAATGGACATGAGTTGCACCACCATACAAATGGAAGGGCTCAAAATTTAGTTGCACGTGTTAAAAAATAATTTGTGTAAACATCGTCAATACACATTTTAATTTGTTGAAAATAGTCACTTGAGTACTAGTACAACATTCAACAGTAATGTATTAAGTGCATAGTGACTTGCCGATAATGCTGGTCAGCATTATCGAAGCAAGGAACTATGCACGCAATATATTTTGCGTGACTATTGCTTGAATCGATAAAAAAACTAACGAATCATCATTTTATTGAGTAAGGTGGAGTATTACCGATAAGTTGTTATATAACAATAACTATCGACGTAATCATCATTTTAATGAGTAAGGTGGAGTATTACCGATAAGTTGTCATTTAACAATAATTATCGACGCAGGTCGTTTTTGATTGGTTGAAAGTTCTAAAAGCGAGTTCGATCATTGGTCAAATGACATCGTTTGACAGATGTATGCAATAGTCGCTGCAATTTCGTACTAGTACAATAGCCAATAGCCAATTTATTTTGGTTGGCTATGAATGGCAAAATATGACGTTTTTATTAGTCCACTCTTGACAGATGACAGGTGAACTAAATAGTCGTGATATGTTTTTGTATAATCTAAATCGAATTGATTTATACATTCAGTATGGCCAAATACGATCTCAAAAGGAGTTAAGTTAAGATTAGAATGTATCGTATGATTGTATGCAAGAATACAATATTGGATTTTGTACTGTTCAGGTACATTCGTCAATAGTCGGTAGGTAAACAATTATTGTCGAATCGTTCAATTGGGGGATTTGATTGATGGTGGCGAGGAGTTGTCGTGTGCAATTGAACTTTATGTAGCGCTATGAAATCTTTAAAGATATTCTGATTCAATTCTCCATCAGCTATAATAACCCTTACAGTCAGTCTTATAAAGGCCACTAATCTGACGTTAACTTTAATTCGCTGTTAAAATAAACAAAAGCGCATCAAAATTTGTTTATTAATGAATAAAATGTCATAAGCACCAACGTTTTGATGCGCTTTTGTTTATTCTAACAGCGAATTAAAGTTAACGTCAGATTAATGGCCTTTATAATACCGGTCGTAAGTGTAGTAAAGGTACAACTAAAATTAAATAATTGCTCAATGACGTCCGTTAAATTTCGAGATTTAATATAGTGGGCTTGGGTGAATTTAAAAAATGAATCTATTATTGCTAGATAGCTTCGTTTACCTATTTGAAAATATCGAGGTGTAAAATGATTGATTTCGTGTAGGTGTGAGCTGTAAAGATTGTTTGATGAGGGTTCTATTATATTTTTGAATTTTGCAAGTTTGACAGTTGTTTATATATTTGAATAAATTTGATCATCGATTTACAATAATATTTTCGTGTTCGATAGCCTCTGCAATACCACGATGATTGGTTTTGTCTAACTGATAATTTTGAATTTGGCTTTGTCTTTTATGTGGGTCTAAATATAAGTGACTCGTTACATGCACCGATGAAATTTAGGTGTGTTATCGTTAAATATTTCCTTTAGGAAGTTAAAAAACTCTAAATAAAGTTCGTCGTGAACAAAGTTACAGTATGAAATGCGGCTTTTTACTTAGCCCTATACTCTACTGTGATATTAATTTACATTGCCCTAGGTTCGCTAGCTCAAACATTCGGAGATGTATAAGACTTTATTAACATTATTAGTGCGGCTAAGGGAAAGATAACATTGTTTTGGAGTTGCTCGTTGGCACCTGGAATGCTGAAATTATGCATGAAAACACTGATAGCCATAAAATTCTAACAGTTTATATAAAAAGATATATAATCTGTAAGAAAAACAAAAATTCAAGAGAATACATGTACATAAAACAACAAGAATGGATAATTACCAAACATACAGTAAAGCTCTTAATAATGCTTTTATTATCTACGCGCAGCAGCTGTTTCTACTCGCATTATTGCATACAAATACAAGGAAAAATACACAACACTCATATAAAAAGACTGTATGCTACATGCATGAAAACACCTTAAATAGTGACTAATCTTCAACTGTGTACTCAAAGTTGAACATCGAAAGTGCAAAATGTATTTATATTCCACGCACAAATAAACTGGGCGAAGTTGTCTATTCTTGAAATGCGCTTGTTGTTATTCTGGAATTCAGCTGACGCATACGTTGCACGCGGGCGAAGAATGCCTGCCTCAGGAAGGCGTCATACTTCGCGTTCAATGCAAGCAAACGTGCTGACTCAGCGGATGACGAAATAACTTCATACTGGCTTGCAGGTAAGCCCCCGTTACCTTCGATACACAATCATTTATTGAAGCAACTGCCAAAGATGTTGCAATCGCTCCTTATTTCGTATCACGATTTCAAATAGGAACTAATCTTGCATTCGGTTGCTCCCAAGGATGGAGCTTTTGCGGCATTGACACAACGACTTCTTTCTGGCCTTCCTTTGGTGTTGCCGCCCAAGTGGTTTAATGCCTTCGTAGTCTGCGTTCTCGCTCAGGAACCTTCTTGTGTCGGCGGCGATTACTGCAGGGCCAAACTTCACAATTCGTACACTTGATAATGCATTTTTCAATCACGTCGCTAGGTGGTCTTGTTGCGTTCAATTGCCCACGCTCGCATTTTTCTAATTTTAACTCCGCGTCTTCGATCTGCTGCATTCGCACGAATCACTTCCGCACTCGCGATACCCTTATAGTGCGTGTCAACTTAATTAATTAGTACATAATAAGTATTACGGTTTTTTTATAGCTAGCAGGATACAATAAAAAGGTATGAAATGCATATATTCAGGTGGCACGAATGTATCGTAAATATTTTTAAGGTAGAATTTTGTAGGCAAATTAGTTATATTGTAACGTTTGAGCCCTCCGAATTTAACTTTAGCCCTGGCAATTAATTCTGGATATTTAATACTTCCATTAATTTCGGAAAGGCTCAAACAGTTTGTTAATTTCTACCTCGAGCAAGCTCACTCGGAGAAAATGTTCACTCAAACTCAAATGTACACTTGTGCTCATAAAAATGGAATACACTTACTGTTGTAAAAAGTCGTATTATCCGCATTATTAAATGAATTTTTTATCCGATATCTTTATCTAACTATTTCCTTGTAACTTAATACAACAAACAATTTCACTTTATCGATGTTTCAGACCAACCGGTATTACAAAATAAAATATTACAAAAATCAGTCCAACAGTAAGTGTATTCCATTTTTATGAGCACCAGTGTACAAGGCCAGGAAAACACAATTTATATTTCAAAGGTACATTATTTTTAACTATATGTAAAATATCCGTAATTCTTAAGAAAATGATTTATATATCAATAAAATTAACGATTTTCTCTGGGGATGTGTTTCTTGATTTATTGTTGAACGGCAACCCAATTAGCGCGCAAGCATTGATGGCGGCGGCATTAGAACTGCGGTGAAGTGTAATCACTGCCTAGTACAAGTTGTGGCCGCAGATATGGGCGTGGCTTAGGGGAGCTGCAGTTCTGTTGCAAACACACGTATTAAATATAGCAATTATAGAATACCTAAGGTTTCAGGGCAGTGTATTAAGGGGGTTAGAACCAAGAGAATTGAAGCATTTGAAATGTGCGTGTTTCAACGAATTCTGAAAATCAGCTGGACAGAACATGTGACTAACAATAAAGTCTTAAAAAGAATGGGAGTGGACAGAGAACTGATGAAGACCATTAAAGTAAGGAAACTTACATATCTAGGCCACACCATGCGTAATGAAATATATGCCTTACTCCAACTAATCATTCAAGGTAAAATAAACAGCAAAAGAGGACAGGGTAGAAAAAGAATATCCTGGCTGAAGAATCTACGCCAGTGGTATGGTAAAATATTCAATAAACTTTTCCGAGCGGCTATTAACAAAATCTCGGTCGCTAAGATGATAGCCAACTTCCGCTGAGCGGATAAGGCACACAGAAGAAGAAGAAGAAGATCGGAAGCACAACAATTGCCACTCGGCCATAAAAATTTGGCTAAAAATACGTGCCGGTTGAAGCAAATTTCTTTAGTAGAGTTGTAAACTTTATTAGAGATAATTTGCGAGGTGTCGACCGCTTGGCAAATGTTAGCGTGTGAAACCTACAAATTTCAAGAATACATAGCAGTATAGAGCGACTATGCATTATCACGTTCATGTACGTAACTTAGAAGTCCGAAATTAAGAGCTACTCTGATAGGCTCATTAAAAATTTTGAGAACGCCTTCCGAGTTTTCTTGGTCAAACTGAATTGGCTGTTTTCCGGCACACTTATACAGAATCAATGTTAAAAACAGCGTTCATTGTGATAACTGCGATCAAACAGTAACCGATTTAAATCACATTGTATTAAACTGCTCACTGTACGCCGTAGCAAGAAGTTCGTTAATGAAGAACTTATTAGAAAACGAAGTCAAACTGCCAACGAGTATTGTTTCGTTACTCTCGACCTACAAAGTGACGATATCTAAATCTCTCGTCAACTTTTTATCAGCAATTGAATTGAAAATATAAATAACTAATTAGCAACAATGGATTTTAGTGCGGTGTATTTCTACGGTATTGATACAGTCACAGTGTTAGTGTATGATAAAATTTATATGAATTTGACTTATTGTTACATTTCCCACTAGATTACAACTCTAACATAAATCTGGCCGAAAATCTAATAGATTAAGCCAAAACACTTGAAAAAAACTGACCTGAGAATTTCGTAGTTAATAAAATAAGTAACCTTATAAGACTTACGTTGTTCTGTAAACGGCAGAAAATAAATGCAACTATTTGTACTAAAGTGTTCTTATTAATCTCGCAACAGTAGGTTTGGTGTTTGTGTACAAGTGTATTTTGACTAAAAGGATTGTCAGTCACGAAGGATTATAAATACAGGGTGTTTCCAAAATGTTGCGCCAAAAACGAGTCATACGAGTCATAGCTCGAAAACAAAGAATTTGCGAACATGTGTTCATATAAATCTTTTTAACTATTTTGAGCTGTAGAAGTCGCTTGTAAAGTTTGGAGCAACATTTTGGGAACACCCTGTATTTATTTCCTGGAGTTCATCTGAAGTGTTAATTACACTTGTTCTAAACCAATTATTATGTAGTCTTACTAATGCTGAAGGCATGACGATTATTTCATTAAAGTATAATTTTGGGGCTAATTTAGTTCCGTTTTTCCTACTGCTGGTAGAGTTATACAAAATTTTGTTCGCGGAAGTACTACAAGTTTCCTGACAAAATCTTGGTTTTTTAATTTGGAAAAGTTACACTGATCTCTTTTTTTAATTTCCTGATTAGTTTTAGAAGGATTGTAATAAAAAGGTATAGTAGTAGAATTTGTTTGGATATGCATCCATTTGTAATCAATTGATGCTGGTAGAATAGAAAGTACGCCGGATCCTATAAAAATAATAAAAAAGAATAAGGATTAGTAAATCTGTAATTGTGCTATAAGGTTCCATGAGATGTTGTGATTTCGAAATTGGATTCGTAAATAAAATTTGGAAAGTGTTTGTATACGAATTTTGGGGAAATTATTGTTTTTGAACTACCTGTGTCGATTAATAATTTATCTCCGGTAGCGAGGATAATGATATATATACGGAAGGTTTGACTTAGGGTTAATATTAAAGCTTTCAATGTGTTCCGAGGCTCTTAGCAAAAATTTTGCAGCATTATTTGGATAGGGGAGTTCATAGTATGAATATGGTGTTCCATCTAATTATTGGGGTTCATTTTCATAATATTGGGGATTTTCGTCAAATTCGGGAATGTTTTCAGCTATAATTAACCAAAAGTAGTAATAATCATTCTCAATAATTTTTATAAATAACAAGTCGAAAGTACGTTGCCTAGAAATAAACCGAGGCGCAGCCAAGGGTAAGTAACGAAGAATATGCAAATATGATTATTATGTATGAAGGTGCTGAAGAAAACGCTGCACGTGCAAGACGTATGTATTGAGAAAGATATCCAGATCGTAAAACGCATTCCGAAAATGCTTTTCTTCGAGTAGTCCAACGCGGAAGAGGGACTGCAAATTTACACCCTAAGAAAGGTCATGGTGGCGGTAGACCAAATTAACATGGGGTGAATATGGAGGAAGAACTTTTAGAAATGGTTGATGAGATTCAACTACAAGTACACACCAAATTTACCACTAAGTTTGAGTTTCTCCATTTTTTGTTTGGCGCACATTGAGCAGCAATGGTGTGTACCCTTACCATCCGTACAAGGTGCAAGAACTGACTCATACGGATTATCCGCTGCGGCAGTAATTTTGCGAATGGCTGCTAAATCGCATTTATAGGGAAGCAGACCTTCCAATACACGTACTGGCGACGGACAAATGCCGTTTTACTAGGAATCGTATTCTCAACTTCCACAATTCTCACATATGAGCTAATCAAAATCCGCACTCGATTCGCCAGAGTAGCTTTCAGCAGCGTTTTAGTTTGAATCTGTGGGCTGGTATTTTGAACATCTTACGAATTACCAGCACGCCAGAGCTCCTCGAAGATATTCCTCTGGATGTGAGCCGTACCATATGGTTTATGCATGATGGCTGTCCTTCACGTTTTAGTCATCCTGTACGAGATTACCTTGACGCCATCTTTCCGCACAGATATTTTGTAAATAAACTGTTGTACACTGCTCAAATAATATAGATGCAAACCTGCTCTGAATCATAAATCGAAAAAGCAGACTATACCTTCATAGCAAATTATCAGGTGTTGTAAGAAGTATGTTTCTATGGAAACGAAAATGCAATGATATTCTTTCTAATTTTTCCTCATTAATATCAGTGGTATCATGGACCAAATTAACATTTTCTTCTGTAAGTACAGTTTTTGGCGGTCCTGCATCTGGTGCATGTTTACAGTACAGAGGTATTTTATCACAGCTCTTTTTACTTCCGTTTACAATAAAGGAAGTATTGGATTCACCCCAAAAATTCGAAATTGAGTTTTCAACAGATCTTCACGTTTTAGAATCCCTTGAACCCAAAAAACATGTTTTTGTTCATTGGTCTGTCTGTGTGTCTGTCTGTGTGTGAACAGAATATCTCAAAAACAAAAAGAGGTATGACGGTGAAACTGCATATACATAAGTGTTTTGTACTATTTAGATGAGACAGTAATCTTTTGAAGAAAATCGCATAACCGGAAGTAGGTGTTTACTCTTGTGATTTATCAGTTTTTTTTTTCAAAAACGGCTTAAACGATTTTTTTTAAACTTTACATTTTGATTAAATTTTTAATGTGTATTGATGTGAGGTAGGTGATTTTCCAGTTGAATACTTCTAAAATGGGTTTCTATTGTTTTCTGTCTATTTTTTTTTATTAACTCCTATTTTAAATAGAACACCCGGTATATTATTACATTTTTGAATTTAACTTAACATTTTAGAAAAAAATTGTATCTTCAACTAACGCTCTATTTTGTACCGTTTTTGTAGAATTTGTAATTTTTGAAAATTTTGACAAATGCTTAAAAATTAAAAATCAACTTTTTGGCTAATTATAAGATCACTGTAAAAGGAAGTTGTGTGAGTGTATCACACCAGATTTTTTAAATTGTATCAATTTTGACAAAATTACAAACACCTCAAGAGTCCTGAACTAATATTTTGTATATGTGGAAAGATAAATTAACGCTATTTTACATACGCTAACGTCAATAAATGATACTTCAGATGACAACAACTTTAATTTGTCTGTCAACGCCAATTATGTTAGGAACAATAAATAATTAACTCTCCTCGTACAACGCTTTAATGGGGGATTTGCCCTTTTAACGTTGGCTATTCAAATTAGTGCTAGGAAAAGAAGGAAGCCAAAAAAGTTAAAGTCATACTTTTGTATATTCATATTCTTAGTTATGGGTGCTGTCCATTTGAAACTTATAACATGACAATCATGCTATTTTTTGGCGAAATACTAAAAAACAAATAGCATGATTATTGAAGCGCCACAACAAAGTTTCAGAGATTATAATATGACAGATGTAACTACTATAATGGCATATTGCTTACAGCAATTCTGGTTGCTTTGCTTACATACTAAAATGAAATAATTCGAATAAGCCTAGAATTGGTATTTTATTTATTGCAACGATAAGTCATTATTAAACATTTGTAAGTATACAAGATATGATTAGCAATAACTGCAATTTGATTAAGAGAGAAAAAATAAAGTAGCATCAAGCTGAAAATAATGTGCAGCTTGTAGATTGGTCCTTCCTTGTGGCATACATCCAGAAAGCAGGAGCAGAAAGCATTCCAAAAAAGAATTACGAAGGTGGCGTCCCTCAGAAATGTTATGCAGGAACCAGGTTCAGTTTTCGAGGTCGATTTGAACACCCAAAGAGCTCCGAAAGCCCTGCAGCAGTGTGATCCAGCTGGAGCAGTCATCTTTCAAGATACAGAGACAAGCAGCAGCCGCCAGGGTCCTTCCAGAAAGAAATTATCGCCGTATCGTCTCTAAAATGTGCGGAATCCGAAGAGGAAGTTGGCCATCAACAAAACAATTGCAGCTCCGTGTCTTCTGTGACGTCGATAGAGGAAGCAAAACAGGTTTACCATACTACTTGATTTAAATTACATTGCTAATTATTACCCTAGGTGGAATTGTTAATTGTTGGTGATTTGTGATCATATTACGTTGAATTTTTGGGATCTTCGGCAGCTCTGTTTTCTTTTGAATTTTATGGGTTATCTGCCACTCGTTTTAAAAAGCGTGCATTTGCTATACAATAGTAAAAGTGATACTCAAGAATTAAAGTTATACTGTGTATTACAACCTAACCCTACTGAGTTCTCAATTGCTGAGCCGGAGCATTAATTAATTTAAATTTAGTTGCTAATGAATAAAATATAAAAAGACAAAATACCATTTATTTATTGCAATTAATAATACAACGCATTATTTTCATTTGTGTGATAATCCCACATTTATTTATTATAACAAACTTATTAGCACCAATCATTACATTACGGATGCATTCATTGAGGTACTTGAGTGATTTATAGACCGCACGTATCCTAACTTCGGATAATCTAAAATTTTTGTGAGTGCTACAAATCAGCTGCTATTTTTCCAAATTTTTAAATTCTAAAGATACAAATGCTAAAATCCTGAATCTATGAAATACGAGTTTATAATTTCTCAGGCATCCGTTCTATCATTAAGTTACATCTTAGAAGAGTTTTAGTCACTACTTTTTCAGAATACGAATAATTTCAGAAATTATTGGCTCAGGAAGAGGTAACACTAAATTGACGCCGTTTGTCAATTTTATCCACTGATCCAACAGACCTTAAATTAGTGCCCTTGGTAATTTTCTTATAGGGAAACCAATAAGTTCCTTGTCAAAATCCAGCTACTTAGATAGACCTGCCAACAAATTGGGACAATACCAACATATCCAGCACATCAGCCAAATTTGTAAGGTTGGTCTGCCTGCCCACCTTTGCCACCATTGGTTTCAAGCCAGTGACCGAGCGCAGTTTCGACCACTTTCCCCCAATACTTAAGAATACAAATGTTGAAACTGCCCAAAGTATTTTATTTATAAGTTCAGCCTCACAAAGGAATTTATTCCTGGGTCTCGAATAGTATATACAGAACCACATTCATTGGCAACAATATTTTGAAATAAAATATAAAGAAATCTCCATGATCAAGTCCGAAGTTTATATCTCTGAAGTATCTTTGGTTGATCTTTCATCATTTAAAGCATACGTTTATTTATACTGAGTAAATTTAATCAAATCTATGCGACCGCTATGTTCGAAAGTATTGCAAAACATTTTAGCTGTTACAGTATTAGTTCTATGAGTATATGTTTATAAATGTTCTTTTAATAAATTTTGAATTGCCCTGTTTATTATTATTTGAATATTAAAAATTATTATTTCGGCTAGCTCTTGATTGCTTATTCTGAAATTTGATGTACTGATTTTAATTTTGACAACTCAAAATAACTTCTGTCAAATGATACGTCACACCACTTTGCAAATTCAATAACAAATACCAGATCGTTACATTGGGTTTATAACTATATAAAACATAAGTAATTCCGTAATAATGAATTCACCATTAATTCTTTGTTTTCTTTCAGTACTTATCTAAATACCTAAACTCACCCACCTTTCACTCGAACTTATCAGTGTCCTTGGTATAAATCAACTTGCTTCATTCTGCTAACGATCACAACTGCTCCATTCAATAAACACAGTAAAAGCCTCCACTGACAACCAATATGTCAAAACTTCCTAGAATCAGGAACAGAAGTTTCCTCACAGCATGGACCCAAACAGACCCCAGTTGCAGTCATTCATCTCCAACACCGTATCCAAAAACACTTTTCCAAAGTACTCCACCGACCAGTACCAATGACCCCAGTACAAGTACCGGACACCAAACCTCAACTGCCAAATCCTTCAAAAAATGTTCCCTCTACCAACGATCTTCCTGAAGCTCTCCTATCGTACCAACCAAAAATGTAATTCCTCAATAAACTTAATTCAGTATTTTTCTCTATTTATTCTCCTCTGTAGATTAGTCCTGCTTATAGTTTAGTTTCTCACAATATACTTTTTATCTTCCTCCATTTGATATCTCATCTTATTTTAAAATTTCATTTCTACTCCACCACGTCTCAATAGCAACATCTTATTTTAAAATTTCATTTCTACTCCACCACGTCTCAATAGCAACCATTCTTAATTTCCAAAACATTTTATTTCATAATTTTAATTTATATTAATAATCAAAACAAAGTCCTTAACGATATCATATTTTCTTCTTCCAACACACTATATCTTTATTTTTTGATTTCTACCCACTCTGTGCAATAATCTATTCCGTTTAAGTATTTGTCATAATTTTACAATTTCATATTTAGATATTACATTAAATTCGAATCCTTCTGTTTTTCAATTAGACTGATTTTATTCAATTTTATATTCTTTTCTAATTACCTATCAATTATTCAAATACCCAATTCATATTCAAATTGATCCCTATAATATCCAACTACTGTAATCCCTTAATCCTATTTAAACATTTATTTTTATACCCCTGTATTCATATCATTGCAGTATAGGTATATAGTGGAACTTGATCATTTAGAATTATTATATCTACGAAATAGTCTTAATTGTGATAAAATTAAAATGAAGAGCTTTGTTGCGTTCATTGTAAAATCACTGTCGTTCGGTATACCCCGCGCTTCAAATGCCTTCATCTTCAGAAGCGAGAGAAAACTATTTTCTAAATGTAGTTGGCTTTAAAAGCTAATAATACTTGTGCAATAGCCGTTTAAAAAATACCAACAAAATATTCAATCAATTGTATATTACTAAAATTTCATTCAGCAGTTCTTTTAAGTGCAGCAATTTCTCCGCAAGCGTATTCACTGTCTGCCTTCTAAAACTAGTCTGAAGATGATCCTGGAGCTTATGAGAATTCTGAAACAAATAGTATTTTTAACATCTAGAAGAAGAAACCGAACTTGAAAGCATAATTTCCAACTTAGAGGCACAAACTAATATAATCTCTGAAACTTTTTTGTTGCGCTTCAATGACCCACTCTTTGGGTATTTCGCCACACTACAAAATAAAAAATATTCGCACTCTGCTAATTTCCAGTAAAATAACTAAGTTCTCCTAGTTAATCTTTAATTTCATTAGTTAATTGTTGAAAATGAAAGTAGATTTGTCTGCTGAAACGTTCATGCTCTAGTATTTTTCGTTTTATTGTGTGGCGAAATTCCCAAAGAAGTAACCTTTCGAACTAATATGTTGAAATTAATTTCTAATGTGAAATGAACATCTCTTCACTAATGGCAAAAATTCTAAATAAAATTGTTTCAGCTTGATCAAAATAATGAAGATAGTTTAGCAATTAACAGCTTTTACCAACTCTATCAGCTAAAAAAAAAACATTTAAAACAGATTTGGCAATTAATTAACATAATAATTTGCAACAAAACAGTTTCTCGGTGATTCCATAATTTATCACTTCTAATATCTCTAAGCATATTCTAAGCCTGTCATTAAAATTGAACTAGTGCTAAATGATCACTTGAATTCAATTCTCTCCATAGAACCTACAATAAATAATTGTGATAAGTTATTACACTTTATCACACAGCGGATCTTTATCAAAAGTAACTTTTTTAAACAAACATAAGAATGTATCATAATTTTTAAAGGCCTGCAGTTAGCGGTAACAACTTAACAGACACATCACAACAAACTATATAACAAAAGCTTGCAGATTTTTTCTGTTTTTAGAGCTTTAAACTTAATATGTAAACCGAAAATATTTTCTTTAATACCATAACCAAAGCACTAATTATTTAATTTTAAAAGTGTTAACGGTAATCTCATTAAGTAACGAACATCCAGATATCGTAAACTATTAAATTAAAAGCTAACAGAGAATTGGCATTAGGGGCATTTACTAGTGGTCTAAATGAACATTTAGGTAGCTTCGTCAGAAGTAAAAATCCAACTTCATTACAACAAGAATTAAGCATAGTAAAAGAGGAACTAGATACCTGATATTCACAAATCCAAAATAATTTTTCAATTAAAAAACGAAATAAACCTAATAGCTTAACTACCGATATGCAAAATTCCAATTCATACAACAAATTCAATCACCCTAAATTCAACAATACCACTTAGATGTTAAGACCACATGATCAAAATTATTTTAATCAAAATCCAGACCATTTTAATCGTTCTATGTATTCAAACAAGCGAAGTGTCTGTAGAATGAGTCAGAACCCAAATTATAATATTTTCGCACCGACATTCAACTTTCGGCCCACAAATAAACAAGAACCTATTGATTTCAGCACAATTAGAAAACCCGCTACTCAACAATTAAATAATCCAAATAAATTGATAACAAACTCACGAAATTTAAACGAACAGTTTAGTCAAACCGAAATATGCAAGTAAATTATCATGACAATGACGATAATTACCAAGAAAATGATTTTATGGCTAAGTTGTTACCTATATAGGGTGTTTCATAACATTATAACCTACGGAGGAGACTGAAAGGGTAGCTAGAGAAGACCAAAATAGAGTTATTTTGTTAATAAACTTGGCCAAAACCCAATAACAAAAATAACGGTAGTTTAAAGTTCTTGTAAAGATTTATAGCGGAGACACGTGGCATTTCCGTTGGAAGGGTTGAGACAATTTTGCACGGTGAATTGGGTCTCAAAAAAGTTGGGTACCAAAGATGTTAACGGCATATCAGTCAAATAACCGCAGAGACAAATATGGCGATCATTATCGAGACGACAAATTTATTACAGTGTATGAAACTTGGGTTTGACCCAGAATTAAAACGCCAAAACATGGAGTGGCGGCATAAAGGTTCCTTACCTCCCCGAAAATTTCGTGTTGTTTCGTCTGCAGGCAAAATCAAGGCAACCATTTTTTGGGATTTTGAAGGAGCTATTTTCGTAGATTATTTACCATGTGGGAACATAATAACATGTGAATATTACTCAAAGTTAATGCCAAAAGTTAGTGAGGCAATTAAAGAAAAGAGAAGAGGAAAATTGAGACGAGGTGTGCTCCTCGATCAAGACAACGCTTCGGCCCTCAAAAGCTGTGTTTCAATGGCTGCCACTCACAATGTCGGCTTTGAAACTTTTGAACAACCCCTTTATTCTCCAGATCAGATAAACGAAACACAGATTTTTTTTCCAAAGGGATTCAAGCACTTCAGCACCGTTATAGAAAATGCATTAACCTTTCAGACGACTATGTTGAAAAATAAAATTGTTTCATTCTTCTCAGGTATTTGCTTCTATGTTAGGGACAATAATTAGTGAACCGCCTTAGTACACAGTCAAGTATTAGGGGTTTTACTAAATTACGCCCGGAAATAGACCAATAATGATCTCTAAGGCAGGCTAACAATTGTTTAGCACTATAATGTGGTGAATTTTGATGAAAATGCTTTATTAGTTGCGGTAGGGAGTCATTATTTGGTAAATAGTAAGGCATAAAACTTTCTACCGTATGAGCAAAACGAATTTTCAATTCTTCGTCCAACACGTAAGGTAGGTGTTGTTTGTATCGGAAAATTGATTAAAACGTAGAGTATTTGAAGGCGTATCAAGTACTTAAAGTTCTATTGGATTGTAACCTTTTACAAGAAAAGGTTTGTTCTGAACATGATAGTGAAGTAAAAGTAAAATAAAAAATTTGGAAATCCATAGGATAGTCCAATTTCACTTCCAGTGTGTAAAATTTAAAATGTAGCCGTATTTTTTAAACTATCTATTCATTTAAATGCATTGAAAATCATCTAAACAAATGTAGAAGAAAATTGTAACAATTGCGGTTACTATTCAAAATATTCCTTTTGTATGATTATTCGATTTTAATATACCAAGGTGTTAATAGTTAACTCACGATTTAATTTTTTATACTTGTGTTTTGTTATTCAGAACAGTTTTACAGTTGCGATTGGTGCATAATCTGAATTTCATTTTGCTTCTCTAATTTGACAAAAATGATCAACTATTAGTGATTTTTTATTTACAAATATTTTAACAGCTACAATCTATTATGTTTTCGGCAATCCATAATATCAGCTTTAATTAAGAGCCGAAGTTTCGCAATTAATGCAATAACATACTAATCTAAATATTCAGAATGCGATAACAAGTCAACGAAAAATACGTAAATAAAAAATAGGACATAACATTTTCCGTGTAGTTGCTTCGGCACAGCCTTTGTGCTTATTATTTGTAGATAAATCAGTCACATACGCTATAATTAAAAATTAAAGTTGCCTACTTGTTTAATTATTGTTACATAAATAAACATGTAGTAATGATAGAAGGCCTGCTAAAAATCCGAAAAAGGGAGAAATATGATTTATAGTTGAATTTTCACTCTTTGTTATGCGTTTTTGATATATTGTGACAATAAATTAGAAAAACTAAATTATTTTTTACTAGAAATATGAACCTCAGTGCACAAAGATTTCTTTAAATAAATTCTAGGGGAAAGTGGTAACCCCTAATAGGCGCGCAGTACGTTGGATGGGCGAATGGGGATGCTTTCCGGGTTTCTGATTGAAGGGAGGGGGTAAAATATTCTATGTGAATGTCCTGCATTCACTTCGAAAAGAAGATCCATGTTTGGGTACTTCTGAGTGGGATGGCATGAGTGAGGCAGCCAGATGTGGCTGCTATGGAGGTAGCACAATGAGCTCCCATTGAGGCTTAAGTGTGCGTAAACCTGGAACACTCCCCTTTGTAATACATAAATACAGTAAGCCAGAAAAATACTATTTCAAGTTCTGGAACAAAGAGTAAGCTAATAGGACCAAGTTTTTGAAAAACTGTATATGCAATGGGAGTGTATAGATTTATATTCATAAATTGATGTGATATGTTATTCTCTAACCAAAATTTATTACCCGAGCAGCCGCACATATATTGTTTTAAAGCTTTGTAAATACTGGCAACGGAAAAATAAAAAACAATGTAGTAGTAACCACATTACTACACTTTGTGATATTGAAAGATTGGACAATGAAATTTCAACCTTGTGCAGGTAAAAAGTGCTTTTGGCAAAACGATTTTTGTTAGTAGTCTTCCGAAAACATCCTTCAAAATTGGATTTTACAGTTTCTCCAGTAAAAAGTTGTACACGTCATTGTGGAAAGTATCACCATTAGCGGAGCAACAAATAACCGCTGTCTACAGAGTGGAATTTTACCATAACTACAATTGAATTACTCCAGCAGTTTGACGGAGCTCTGTGGATTAGTGGTTAGCACGTCTGCTTAGTATTCGACAGGTTGTGGGTTCGATTCCCGTAGCAGTCTGCTCTGATTCAAGTTTTTAGTGGTTTTCCTGAGTCAACAGGGTACCTTCTGTAAGGCGAATGCCGGGGCAGTACTTTTCCACGCCTCCTTTATCTCGCCCATCCGGAAATTTCCGTTATTGGCCAAAGAGGGACGCAAGGTCCCTATAGCAATCCGCCCCCAGTTAGGAAAATTAAACTGACCTTGAACCTTGTTTTTACCTTTTTACCAGCAGTTAACGTAAATCGTAGATTTGACGTTTATAAAACACGTAAATCTTACATTTTCCATATTACATTAACATAAAACGCCTCTTAGATTAATAGCAGGAATAACGTTGTTAAAACGTGATAATAAGGTTTTTGCATTACCTTGTGATGTCGTTGATTTTAAGTGCACCAGTGGTTAATTTTAAACGTTGATATGACGTTCTCAAAAACCCGTACGTTGTACCTAGTATGCTCAATGCAACTATTACGCGTAAAGTCATTGCTCACATGATAGTGCGGACTAATTGAAATGCGTTATGCTACCATACCACAGTGGAATGTAACAGTATGCTGACAAGCCGTTCTCTCTGTTTGGTGATCTAGATGCACTCTTTAGGTCCTTGTGTGTTTATTACTCCAGTTTGACATAAGGCTTGCAGAATTGCGTTAGAAGAATACATGGTAGGTAGTACGCCCCAAATTCAACTAAGCTTAATTTTTTCCCATTTCAAATACAATGGCTGTCGACTTTCGGTGAAACTACATAGTGTTGAAGTAGTTACCCGATCGATTTTCAGATTTCGTTTGTCAAATTAAGTCGCCGTTTTATTCAGTTGGGCTGAGCACAATAAAGATTATACAGAAGAAAAGCATAATTCTTCTGTAGTTAATACTTGAACTAAATAAAATACCAATTTTGTATCCATTAGACGTCGTTTCAACGTAAAAAGCAAGTTCAAATTGTTATTAAAACGTAATGTGCTTATAACTTTAACACTTAACTAAACAATAACGTTAATAAAACGTCGTTTTAAAGCACGTAGATTTTCTGTTGAAAAGGCAACTACGTTACAACGTTAACATATCGGAGCAATATATTACTATGATCACATTTTAGTAACCTTATATGTCAAATAATAATTATTAGTAATTTGTAACATAACCAACAAAATAGATATTTAGCATAAGAGTGTAAAGTTAAGACAATTATTTAAACTTCAGATTTGTTATAAAATAGTGTAGGCCTTGTAAATAATTGATAGTGGTGTAGCTTGAACAAGCTTCCACGTTCGATCAGCAGAGTTAAGCAACGCTGTCTCTGGTCAGAACTTGGATGGGAGTTCCACGGCTGCATCTCTCGGCACCTCGTGGTACAGATATCACGGAAAAAAGTTGGTCCCGGCGGTCATACAACATTATGACAGTCGTTAGTGGGGTTGGAAGTCCTCATAACTGCACAGCGACGCCTATAATTGGCCTAACGGCTGTTGGCTGAGTGCGAATTAAATAAATAAATAAATAAGTATGATGTTTTAAAAATAGCTTTGTCTTTGTTCATAAACAAATTAAAATCAGAGAGGCTTAGCATTTCATGCAACTAAAACAAAAAACTGTAAACAAAAAAAATGAGGGCAGCTTTTTCAAGATAGTTAGTTGTGTTTTGCCAAGCTTCCACAATATAAGTGATTTTTATGTTTTATTAAATACTCAAGTTTACCAAGAAGTTGTGTTTTATTGAGAGAGTGTGTCATGAGTGATTTGTGAAAGTTTTCCTTGGTATTGAGCTTCACAACAGATAGATACGAGGCATCAATTTGTTCTAGTGTACGCCAGTGCACTTTGATGAGGTTCTACGGAGCTACAGCCACTTTATAAGTGTGTGCATAAATGTATCGACAAGCAGTGTTCGTTGGTTTGAGTGCAGATTTGGGCCTAGCTAACAGCAGGCTGGCAACTACATCTTGTCCAGAGCATTGTGGGAGTTCCAGGTCGGTGCAGGTAGCCCGAGATTCATTACAGCAGCCATCTAAAAGACAGATTTGCCATCTAAAAGGTGTTTTGAGATTGTGTTCGATTGGCGTCGGTTAGCGTCACTTCCGGTTCGTGGAGTCACTAGAAGTGTTTTGTTTTGCAATACGGTGTACTTACGTTCAATTATTATTGTATAGCAACAGCGTTTACTGTGTGGACATTAATTATTTAAATAACATTTTAGAGCTCTTTATGTACTGTCAAGATCAGGGAACACTCTTAAAATTAAAGTCATTCTCATCAGTTAAAAATACTACACTTGTAATATCCTATCAGTTAAATAGCGGGCATACAGATTGCATACCAATAAATGAAAAACCAGACTTTAGATAACTAGTAATAGCAAAGTATCAGTTTAACGTAACCCTGTAGCTAGAATCAATTAATAATAATGATAAAGTTAGAATAAAAGTATTAGCCGGGCACATTACTAAAGTAGTGGATATAATTAGAGTCAATTATTTATTAAACCCATAAAGAGGCCATTAATAGTAAAACAATCTACAGGGTGGTGACTTGCGCGACGCAGCATAAGGATTTCAATGGTAAATTTTTGATGTTTATTGGCTTCCCTATTTTTTTAAATTAAAGTGTAAATAATTATTTTGTAGAGAAATAAATACTCCATCTGTAGATAACATTGTTTATAATTTTCCTATTTCCGGAACCCTATAAATTAAAGAAATAAAAATTGCTATTTTTGAAAAAATCAGTGGTGCCTTGAAAATATTTAAACAAACAACATGCACATTTACTTTTGTCATTGTTGTTTGACGTTTATAACAGATCATTAAATATTCTTCCCGTTAAAATGTATTCAACTGAAGAAAAAGTAGAAATCATAAAATGGTTTTATGCTAGAAATAGTGCTCGTCAAGTAAGTGCCTTGTTTAGCGTAAAATATCCGAATGGGCAAATTCCAAGTAGTTTAACGATTGATAGATTAATACTACAGGCACAGTAATTGTAAATGTAACAATTACGCTGAAAACGTGCAGCAACCTGAGGAAAATGACAACACCTTGAACGTTTTGGCAGCAGTAGCTGCAAATCCCAGTGTAAGTTTAATGCAAATAACGCAAGATATTGGCTTGCATCACAGCCGAGTCCTGCGAATTTTGACTCAAGTTTTGCTCTTACAAATATTAGTGTTATTAAGAGTTGCTTAAATGTGGTATGGAGAAGAGAAGTGCATTTTGCTTCCAAATTATGGAAAAATGTAAAGAAGACAGGGACTATTTAAACTACAGTTTTTCCAATAAGGTGATTGGTCCAAATTATTTAATTAGCTGGCCGGCTAGGTCCCGCGATCTTTCTCCCAACGATTTTTTTCTTTGGGGACGTTTAAAATCTCTGGAAGAACTTTTCAAACTATTGAAGAGCTAAAAAATTGTGTTCAAGCCCAATGCGATAAAATATCACAATATCAGTTAGCAAATGTTGGACGGCAATTTTACGACAGGTTGGGTCATTGTATAGTTGTTAATGGTGCTTTGTTTAAACATTTGTTCTAATTTATTAATTTTTATGTTTTTGTATTATGATTATACGTACCATCGAAGTCATAGAAAACTGGGAAAGGAAAATTACGCAGTTACCCTATTTTTCGAAAAGTTGAGTTTAGATGTATCATTTTGACTGAATTGAAAGTTATTAAAGGAGACAGTCCACCTTTAATAATGTTCAGTCAAAATGCCACATGTAAACTACACTTTTCGAAAACAAGGGTTTCTGCGTATTTTTCCGGTCCCAGTTTTCTATTACTTCGATGGTACATAATTATGTTTTGTTATGGTATTTAATTAATTCCTGCTTCCTATAGATACTAATTTCTTTAATTTTTCAGTTTCCGGAAAATTATAAACGATGGTATGTACAGCTACCTACAGCATTTTCCGTCACTATTGTGTATTTTATTAAAAAGTGTTGCTGTAATTTTCGGGGGGGAAAAACTTGAGCTGGTGCTCGCGCTTGTGCACCTTGATCAACCATGTTTTGGTTGTTACGATTGTTAAATTATTATTTAAAAATAATGGTTTAGGTATTCGACTTAAAGGTGATCTTGAACGACCCCGTGCCATACAAATTTACTTTTCACTTGGTTTTATATTTTTCTTTAAGTTAATAAACAGTTTTAATACTAGGGTCCCATCAAGAGCCCTAAACACAAAGCTTGAGTATATTCGAAAATTAAGTATACCTAATGTATACACTGAATATGCTAGCTTACCGAGCTTTGCTTGAGCTTATAAAATAAATACTTAAAACTATATTAGTATAGTTTAATATTGTAGGAGGATTGTTCAATAGAAACACGTTTCGATCGTGTAGACATGGATTGATCATCATGGCACTTTAATGCAGTTAATGAAATTGTTTATTGACGTATTAGTGAGGTGTCTGTCAAATTTCTTTGCGATTGCGTCTTTGTGTACATTTTTATAGAGCTCGGAAATGATGTTTGCTATAGAAAATCCGTCCAAATAGATAATATGCATACTGTTATTCAATTTTTAGACGCCGATGGACGTCAACCACTAGAAATTCCTATGAAAATCGTACGACACTCATTAATGACCAATAGAAAAATTAGTTCACGAGCCGTAACCAAGACAATAAAAAAATTTCTTGGAAATTATTTGTAGGTAGACCAACCTAACTGTGAGGGTTTGTGGCGTTACGATTTTCTTATCCGGAAATTATTTTCGTGCATTCCATCAACGTCCTAATTTGCCCTCGCGTCCCGCTCGGGCAAATTAATACGACGTTGTTGGACCGCACTCAAAAAAATTTACGGAAAGAATTAATGCTCTTATGAGATTATATGTGACAATAAAAGCTGTCTATGGTAACTATAGTTATGCTCACATCGTGGTAGTTTAATGGTGCTGAAAATTTCTACAAGGAAGAGAATCGACTAAAGACTTGGCTCGTTCAGGGCAAGTTCGAGTTGCAATTTCAAATGAAAGTGTGAGGCGTTTGGAAATTGATTTAGGTGCCAATAGACTTCTTAAAGTCAGATAACGGTCAGAAAGAATGTGCATCAGTATAGGAAGCGTTTATTTCATTATTCATAGCCTTATAACAAATTTCATGTCTTTCGTCCATTGAACCAATCACTAAAGGGGCAGCGATTCATTTCGGACTCTGAAATGTCGACTGCCATTAGAGAATAGTTTATTTAACAGCAGCAAAAGTGTTACCAGCATGGAATCTGGAGATTATTAAAACAGTGGGACCCATACCTTAATGTCAACAGAGATTTTGTTTTAAATTGAGTTAATAGAAATTATGCTACATCTTCTAAACGTGTTTCTATTGAACAATCTTTGTAATATTATTTAATTTCACTTTAAAAATTATTATTGCGTTACTTTGATGCGTAGACATTATTATTTGCTTTCACTTTGAAGCATTAAAAGTAATTCTCTTTATTAAGTGAAAATGCATTTACATAATGGTGCTTTGAAGTTTCTCTTATTCTCTTATTCTCGATAGATCGGTTGCAATAACAACGGCAGTTTCACTAACCAGGAGGTTTTAATGTCCACGAGGTTTCCTTAACCAGGGATTGACTTCAGACGTTGGAATCGACGGGGCTGCACTCTTGGCGATGTTTGTCCCTGAAAGTGTCCAGAAGATCCGGGATGAGATGGTAGATGCGATGAACAATTAAGAATTGAAATGTGATGAACAATTAAGGATTGAAATCCAAAAGAGCAAAATTGGTTCTTAATTTTTGAAAAAGCTTTTAACCCCTTTTGTTCATCCGAACGACTGCGCCAGTTAAATTAAAAGGCCGCCGAAATGACTTAAAAAACAATTTTATAATGCATAAATACATTGCAGTCTTAGCATAGGCTTTGCAAGACAATTTCTTACTTCAAGCGTGTTAAGCGCTGCACTAGGAACTGAAGGTGAAATACCTACAATACTACTAGCATATATAACATTTCTAATTTACTAAGATACACCTTATCTAAGGATGTGCTGGTCGGAAGCTGTACGTAGTCCATCAAGGTTGTAAAGCGATTCAAATAATGTGAGAATAGACCTGTTATAATATAACTAGCTGCCCTTGTGAAAAGTCCTTCAATGTTTATTTAGTTAAATTAAATCGAATTCTATTTTGTAATTTTGCTATATGGGCTGAATATTAGAAATTAATTGGGCTGCTAGGTCCTAAAAGCTAAAAGGCTGCCTTTCAAGTATATAAATCGCTCAACGTCAAGTAATAAAGGATTGTTATGTGGTGGATTAATGCAGTATAAAAATATAATTAGTATAATCACCGTTAAAAATCTAGACCGATATTTTTAGCACATACGCAAGCAATCAACTGAGTTGAGTCTTTAAGACGTTTTATGCATAATTATTAGATGCTAGTTTTTACACATGACGCATACCTAATTTGTTCATTTCAAATTCTTTGCAAAAAGCGATGTCATAATGGTTAGTTACTTCTTCTAAATTTGGTAACTAGCAAAGCAACCGCTGTTGTGCTATGTGCAAATTTCATCAAATTTAATAAATCAAGTTCCGCCACGGGCTTATTTTTGCCTTTGTGGTAATAAACAAGCAAACTTATTTATATCGCACAAGAACAACTATCAATCATTCTTTACAAAACATGTTTTCAATGTTAAACTAAGTTAAGAGCATCCCAAAGCGATAACACCTCTTATATAAGAACAAATTGTTTACGGTATTTATTCGTTGTAGTCTGAAGACCTTCAGAGGCAGAGCTAAAACTTGACCATGAAGAACTTCATTGCATCTCTTTTTGTTCTCGCCATTTTTACAAGTGCGCAGTGTACAAATTGCGAATTGCCCTCTGTCGAAATTGCAGCATTTGCAAACGGCACTTTTAGCATTAAAGTGCCCTTCCATAAACGTCCAGATGAAATTCGTTACCGATACGCCATTAACCATCCGAATCTTGATACTGCTCCCGATACGTACGGAAGTACTGCCAAAAAAGCCGACTCTGATGGAAGTGAAGGGTTTATCGGGCATCAAGCAGAGTCTAACTTGAAAATAGGCGATGTTGTCTATTATGAAACGTTTGTTAAGGACAATGGAGAAGAATGTGATTCTGGTACCTTATCCCACAAGATTACCGGTAAGACTTTTAAAATTAAATAATTAGTGCTTTGGTTATGGTATTAAAGAAAATATTTTCAGTTTACATATTAGGTTTAAAGCTCTAAAAACAGAAAAAATCTGCAAGCTTCTGTTATACAGTATGTCCCCGGATTGGGTTACAAAGAGGGAAAAAAAGTTTATTTTTGACTTCTCAAAAAAAATTACTCTTTGTAAAAACCCCTGCCTGTTCTCAAACTAAAAATGCACTTGCCAAAATTTAAATAACTCCTTTCGTATACGGGGGAGGTTCGAAAATATGAAAATGGCTCAAGAATCTCATATTTGTGTCAACAAAAACACAGGTATCTTAAAAAAATAAATAATACGCTATAAATATCAATTCGAAGCAATTATAATTTTTAATAAAACTGTTAGAACAAATATTTCCAATTAACATTAGTGTATATTTTGAAAAATAAGGGTACTTGATTCTTGAGCCATTTTCATATTTTCGAACCTCCCCCGTAGGTATACGAAAGGGGATATTTAAATTTTGGTAAGTGCATTTTTAGTTTGAGAACAAGCAGGGTATTTTATAAAGAGTGATTTTTTTGAGAAGTCAAAAATAAACTTTTTTTCCTCTTTGTAATCCAATCCGGGGACATACTGTAATGCGCCTGTTGTTACCGCCCACTGCAGGCCTTTAAAAATTATGATACATTCCTATGTTTGTTTAAAAAGAGTTACTTTTAATAAAGATCCGCTGTGAGATAAAGTGTACTACCTTATCACATGTTTGTTTAAAAAACTAAAATTGTTGTTTTGAATATTGCTCTATATATTCAAATAGCAAACAATTATTTATTGTAGGTTCTATGGAGATAATTGAATTCAAGTGATAATTTAGCACTAGTTCAAATTTAATGACGGGCTACACAAATATGTAAAATTTCAGGGATAATTTGTGCCAGTAAACGATTCAAAGTTTTTGTTTCTTGACAAATAGTATGTAGGGCAATATTTTGACCTAATGTGCCTAGAGGTATTAGAAGTGATAAATTATGGAATCACCGAGAAACTGTTTTGTTGCAAATTATTATGTTAATGAATTGCCAAATCTGTTTTAAATGTTTTTTTTAGCTGCTGGAGTTGGCAAGAGCTGTTAATTGCTAAATCACCTTCATTATTTTCATCAAGCTGAAACAATTTTATTTAGAATTTTTACCATTAGTGAAGAGATGTTCATTTCCCATTAGAAATTAATTTCAACATATTAGTTTGAAAGGCTACTTCTTTGGGAATTTCGCCACACTGCAAAACGAAAAATATTAGAACATGAATGTTTCAGCAGACAAATCTACTTCAATTTTCAAAAATTAACTAATGAAATTAAAGACTAACTAGGAGAACGCAGTTATTTTACTGGAAATCTAGCAAAGTGTGAATATTTTTCATTTTTTTACTGTTATATTAGTTTGTGCCTGTAAGTTGGAAATTATGCTGTCATGTTCTTTTTCTACTTCTAGATGTTAAGAATACTCTTTGTTTCAGAATTGTTATAAACTCCAGGACCATCTTCAGACTAGTTTCAGGAGGCAGACAGTGGAAAAGCTTGCGGAAGAAGTTTCTGCACTTGTGAACTAGTGAATGAAATTAATGTACTAATTTTGCAGAAATTTTAGTAATATAAAATTGATTGAATATCTTGTTGGTATTTTTTAAAACGGCTATTGCACAAGTATAATATAGCTTTAAAATTCAACTACATTTAGAAAATATTTTTCTCTCGCTTCTGAAAACGAAGGTATTTGAAGCGCCGGGAATACCGAACGCCTGTGCTTTTACAATGAACACAACAACGCTCATAATTTTATGACAATTAAGGCTATTTCATAGATATAACAATTCGAAAGTATCAAGTTCCACTATATACACTTATAACCACAATTAATATCCGTCTTATACGAGTGTACAATTTGGAATTCTTGGAAAACACTGTATTCTGTATGCAACAACCGATTTCTGTTATTTTGATATAATGACGTATTCATAGCTCATCGCTTCTGGGCAATAAAATTACAGAATAGCAAACTGAGAACCGTATACTGTATCTTCCTAATTTGTTGAGAAATGTTAATTTAAACGATTTTTAGTTTGAAACACTATAACAGCTAAAACTCTTTACAATACTTTCGAATTAATTTACTCAGTATAAATAAACGTATGCTTTCAAATCAGGGCTGTCCAACATGTGGCCCGAGGGCTGCATGCGGCCAGTCAGGATATTTTTGTGGCCCGCGGATCGAATTCCCCCTTAAGTCCACCAGTCCCAGTCTACCTGGGCTCTCCGGTCTGACACGCTAAACTGTCTAACGGAGTAGGCCTCCAATCCTTACCAGACCAGGCTTTAAGGGGAGATGGCGTGTTGTACTGTCAGCCCTAGAAGTTCAAATTTTCCGCAAGAGCAAGACCGCTAGAATTCGATTTTACCTTGATTGTTGAACTTTTTTGGAAAATCGAATCCCTGAGGCTTTAACCCTGTCTTAATACGCTGTCTGTCTTGCCGGGCTAAAACGATTTCCGACCGCCTAATTTTTAAACGCAAATCCCGGCTCCCCGAGAGGTGAAATACTCCTCATAACTTCACTAATAATTAAACCTGTAACCTGTAGGAATCGCAGCCTCTAGCCTGCTTGTGAGCGGCTAGAGTCCTGTAGCCGCCATAAACTCACATGCAGGGTCCCTTTTTGGTCATTAAAAGGCGAATTTCAAACGTTCGATTTCTCAGCCGGCAAATTCCCTACCGGGGAAATGTCAACATCATTTTCCTGGTTCAAGCCGAATAAATTCAATCTGCAGGATTTGACACCGCGTTCGCTCCAAGAACGATGCCGAAGGTACCAGCAACCTCTGCAGCAGGATTAAGGCACTAACGCCCGCCCCAGGTAACCCCTAAAATCGCTAAATTCACCGGAAATTTACAGCTTAAAATCACTGCTGAGTAGAATGTCAAGTTTGCAGGAACAAAAGACTGACTCAGCCCATTTCCCGAAGAATCGGCGTGCGTACCGGCAGACTACCAATAGAGACACGCAACACTCGCCGGTGCATTGGGTTGCAACTCGACCTACGAAACCAGACACCGTTCCAGAAGAACATGTTAATTTTAAATAATGTACAACTCAGATTTATTTTTAATTAATAATTGTAACTAGCTAAAAACATTATATTTGTTTTGGTAATTATCTGGGTGTTTTACCTAATCGAATATATATTTGAGTGAACGTATTTCTCCGATTTGAGCTTAGCCGAGGGGTAAATCTTTGACGCCCTTAATAATGGGGTGAAGCGTCACATCTCTATACGTAAATTTACATTAATTGATGTATTTTTTTCTTTTATCGGTATCTCAAGAACGGAAAAGAATTAACCGAAAGTGAATAGGATTTGTTTGTTTAGAATCACTTCCAGAACATATGTTGTAAGTTTTTCGGTTACCTCAGGGAACACCCTGTATATCTCTTTTATGTTTCAATGCTTTTTGTAATGTAACCTAAGTTTCTTGAATAAATAAAAATTAATATTAAGATATACACGTTTTATATTTATTACAAATTACTCACAAAGTCGGATACGACACATTTTAAGATGCGGTCCTCGTAACCATCAATTTTTTTTACAGTGGTCCTTGAGTCCCTTGAAGTTGGACAGCCCTGCTTTAAATAATGAAAGATTAACCAAAGATACTTCAGTTATATAAAACTGGTATACTTCGGAGTTGAGCATGGAGATTTCTTCATATTTTATTTCAAAGTATCGTTGGCAATGAATCGTATTTTTCCTCGAACTTATTTACAGTGGTTCGGTATATACTTCGCGAAACTCAGGAATAAATTCCTGTGCGAGGTCAAACCTATAAATAAAATACATCGGGCAGTTTCAACATTTCTATTCCTAAGTATTTGGGGAAAGTGGTGAAAACTGCGCTCAGTCACTGGCTTGAAACCAATGGTGGCAAAGGTGGGCGGGCAGAGCAACCTTACAAATTTGGCTGATGTGCTGGATATGTTGGTAGTGTCCCAATTTGTTGGCAGGTCTTTCTAAGTCGCTGGATCTTTGCAAGGACCTTATTGGTTTGCTATAAGAAAATTACCAAAAGCACTAATTTAAGGTCTGTTGGGTCAGTGGATAAAATTGACAAACGGCGTCAATTTAGTGTTACCTCTTCCTGAGCCAATAATTTCTGAAAAGGTAGTGACTAGTGACTAAAACTCTTCTAAGATGTAACTTAATGATAGAACGTATGCCTGAGAAATTAGAAATTCGTATTTCATTGATTGAGGATTTTAGCATTTTTATCTTTAGAATATAAAAATTTGGAAAAATAGCAGCTGATTTGCAGCACTTACAAAAATTTTAGATTATCCGAAGTTAGGGTACGTGCGTTCTATAAATTACTCAAGTACCTCGATGAATGCATCCGTAATGTAATGATAGCCCACTCTAATTGGAGGTAATAGGTTTGTTATAATAAATAAGTAACTGTGAGATTATCACACAAATTAATAGTGTGCTGTCTCAGGGCTTATTAAAATGATGCTTTGTATTATTAATTGCAATAAATACATGGTATTTTGTTTTCTTCATATTTTATTCATTGGCAACTAAATTTAAATAAATTAATGCTCCGGCTTAGCAATTGAGAAATCAGTCACAGGGTTAGGTTGTACCAGACAGTATAACTTTAATTCTTGAGTATGACTTTTACTATTGTATAGCAAATGCACGTTTCTGAAACAAGTGGCAGATAACCCATAAATTGAAGGCAAAACAGATCTATCAAAGATCCTAAAAATTCAACGTAATATGATCGCAAATCACCACCAATTAACAATTCCACATCAGATAATAAATAGCAATCTAATTTAAATCAAGTAGTATGGTAAACCTGTTTTGTTTCCTCTATCGATGTCACATAAGACAGGGAGTTGCAATTGTTTTGTTGATGGCCAACTTCCTCTTCGGATTCCGCACTTTTTGGGGACGTTACGTTGATAAGTTCTTACATATATTGCAGACCAATCCAATTTGATTATTTTTAATCACGTGACTCAGTTTGACAAATCAGACCACACTTGAAGTGAAAACGACCCTAGGGTGATTTTCAATCACTATGGAAACTACCTAATTAAATTTCAGTAGTATCCTATCACAAGTTGGTGGCACTGTAAATCTAAGTCAAATTCGAGGTTAGCAGGTTAGCTTTTCCGTCAGTCTGTGTCAAAACTGACGCAAAAGCTAACCTGGCAACCTCAAATTTGACATAGACTTACAGTGCCACCAACATAATATTATTATAATGAAGTGTCAAATTAATTTGTCAGAAAATGGCAAATTTATTTAAGAACTTATCTTTCCGAATTCACCGCGGCCAGTGATAAATCCTTATAATTTTGACAAATAATATCCCTCAAGTGCGTTGCCTTTAAGAAATAACCCTCGGCTTCGCCTCGGGTTATTTCTAGGCAAGCACTTTCGGGTTGTTATTTCTCAAAATTATTGCGGGTGATTATCACTGCCCTTGGTAAATTATAGCTGATAATTTCTTTCTGGAAGGACCCTAGCTGCTGCTGCTGCTTGTCTCTGTACCTTGAAAGATGAATGATCCAGCTGGACCACACTGCTGCAGGGCTTTCGGAGCTCCCTGGGTGTTCAAATCGACCTCGAAAAGTAGACCTGGTTTCTGGATAAAATTTCTGAGGGACGCCACCTTCGTAATTCTTTTCTGGAATGCTTCCTGCTCCTGTTTCCTGGATGTATGCCACAAGGGAGAACCAATCTACAAGCTGCACACTATTTTCAGCTTGATGCTACCTTTTTTTTCTGTTAATCAAATTGCAGTTATTGCTCATCACAGCTTGTATACTTATCAATGTTTAATAATGACTTATCGTTGCAATAAATAAAATACCAATTCTAGGCTTATTTGAATTATTTCGTTTTAGTATGTAAGCAAAGCAACCAGAATTGCTGTAAGCAATATGCCATTACAGTAGTTACATCTGTCATATTATAATCTCTGAAACTTTTTTATGGCGCTTCAATAATCATGCAATTTTTTTAGTATTTCGCCAAAAAATGGCATGATTGTCATGTTATAAGTTTTAAATGGATAGCACCCATAACTAAGAATATGAATATACAAAAGTATGACCTTGAATATGATAACTTGGAGCGACCGCTGCGGACTTCGGGCAGATGTTTTCAGGCGTTGGATAGCGGCTTCTCAGGTGGGTCGGTAATGCTAAATCTCTGCGGGTTTGAATGTTAATACCATGCTTAAATTTCGCTAATTGCGACCTTATTAGTCGCGCTTAAACATTCGTTCAGGAATTATTTGTGCATGGATAAATACCTGCGGTTTAGTCGGGAAAACAACAGGTGATTTCTAAAGTTACTTCAGGTTGACAGTAAGCGCTGCCATTTCCTTTAGTACCTAGATGCGGTATTTTTCTGCGAGCCAGTGAGCGCTGATAAGACAGAAAACAACCAGGTCAGGAGGAAAGATTACGAACGGGATGGGTCAAGTAATCGCAAAATCTAGGGACAGGATGGGACAGGTATACTCAAGATGCAAGATATCGGACTGGTGATGTAGCTTCCGTATATATGTTTTTCGGCGTGTTATCAGTCCATCCGTCGGAGGTTTCCAATGTAAAGTAAAAACGACTCTGTCGATACTTTCGCTCAGCTTTGCGCATCGCTAATGGGAATGCGTTATCGCCTTTTCATGCGGCGACTAGATTCAATATTTGATAAAGCGCTGAATTAAATGACAATAGTTTCAAAGTACAATAATAATTCAATTACAGGGCGTAACGGTACGATATGCCGTTAAAATAACGTTAATATAAAACGCCCCTTAAATTAATAGCAGGAATAACGTTGTTAAAACAACGTGATAATAACGTTTCTGCATTATTTTTTCATGTCGTTGATTTTAAGTGTACCAGTGATTAATTTTAAACGTTGATATGACGTTCACAAAAACCCATACGTTGTACCCCTCCTCAGCGCGTATGCTCAGCGCACTTATTTCGCGTAAGGTTATTGCTCACATGATAGTGCCGACTAATTCAAATGCGTTATGCTACCATACTACAGTGAAATGTTACAGTATGTTGACAAGCCGTTCTCTCCCTTTGGTAATCTAGATTCACTCTTTAGGTCCTTGTGTGTTTATTATTCCAGTTGGACATAAGGCTAGCAGAATTGCCTTAGAAGAATTCATGGTAGGTAGTACGTCCCAAATTCAACTGAGCTTAATTTTCTTCCCATTTCAAATACAATGGTTGTCGACTTTCGATGGTACTACATAGTGTTGAAGCACTTACCCGATCGATTTTCAGATTTCGTTTATCAAATTAAGTCCCCGTTTTATTCAGTTGGGCTGAGCACAATAAAGATTATTCAGAAGAAAAGCATAATTCTT
Organism: Agriotes lineatus; assembly: GCA_940337035.1. Taxonomy (NCBI): domain Eukaryota; kingdom Metazoa; phylum Arthropoda; class Insecta; order Coleoptera; family Elateridae; genus Agriotes; species Agriotes lineatus. The sequence continues at coordinate 57,193 of CALNHX010006057.1, read as the reverse complement.
CTGTAGTTAATACTTGAGCTAAATAAAATACCAATTTTGTATCCATTAGAACAGGGGTCGGCAACCTTTTTCGGACGGCGGGCCATTTTCAAAGTAAAATTTTTTATGCGGGCCGCACATTCAAATGTAACTTAAATAGTGCTTTTATATCATATACGAGTATAAATATTATTAAAAATAAATATAGAAAAAATGTATTTTTTATTGACATGTTATAATAACAATAATGTTAGAGAACAAAAATTTTACAATTCTTAAAAGGGAAAAAAAGAAAATACAATTCCAATTAAATATGTATAAATATGTAAATATCAAATATATAAATATAAAATATTGTAGTGAAACGTCATACGGCTGTCAACATGAACGCACATATGAACATACAGTAGCAAACTGGCGAAATGAAAGAATTAGTGATGGGCCTATCCGGAATGAATAATCGGAAAGTTTCCGATTGTTCAAAAAATCGGAAGGTTCCTATTATTTCGGAACTTTTCGGAATTCGATTATTTTACTGTTCGGTGCACAATATTCGGAACTTTCGGAATTCGATTATTTTACTATTCGGTACACAAAATGAGAAAACGAAATGCCAATTTGAACTGAACGGAATACGGAATGTTGTATTGACTCACTTGACTGCTATATGCTGGTTGGCAAATGTCGACGGGTCGCGCCGTGTGCGCACGTGTATGATATGTGAATGGCACTAATGGCAGTGGTATTTCGTAGATTAATTATTAGATAGTACACCTAGAGACTTCAAATTCAAGTATTGTTTTATACTATCTATTATGTACTTTACGTGCTATTAAACTTTAAAATATCACTACCATTTTCCGAAAGTCTATTAACGTAACTACTGTAATAATTTGAAAAAATATTTTATTTCCTCATATCCCACTGTGCGACTCAAACTCATAAATTGTTTTTTAGGATACTGCATTGCTAACTAGCGTCTACATAGTTACAAACGAGTCCGGTAGATAAAATTTACCGGCCTAGACCAGTAGTAATAGAACTACTACTGGTCTAGGCCGGTAAATTTTATCTACCGGACTCGTTTGTAACAATGTAAACGCTAGTTACCAATGCAGTATCCTAAAAAATCTTATACGATACACGACCGGTAGAATTCTTATGGCCTTGCCAAGCATACAGGTCTCGCCCTACGATTCGACCTGTAAAGTATTGGCGCGGCCATAAAAATGTTGCTACCGGGCTAATAACGTAAATAGCTATTACTGACCGTCCTACAAACCCAAACAATAGATGCCAACGCAGATAAGGGCTTACGGCGCGACGGCGAATGCTCTCATCGTAAATTTGCACGCACTTCATCTTCCTTCCGCTTGTTGTTATTTCGCTCGTTTTCCCTTGCTTTCATTTACGGAATGTAACATAATCGGATGATATTCCGATTTTATAAACATTCCGAAATGGAACATTCCGATTATTGAAATCATCCGATTATGCCCATCACTAGAAAGAATGCTACACTTGCTAAGCGAGACGTCGTATTCGCTGGGGAGTGGGGATTAAACTTGCGCAGTAAAATAGGTTTCCCACTATGCTTCTGTTTGTCGCGCATTTTTGTCACCTGCCACATTTCGGCACGCTTACGCTCTAAGTTTGTTGATTTTTCCTAAAGTTATATTGGTGCTTTGGCGGGCCGCGCAAAAAGTTGCAAAGGGCCGCATGCGGCCCGCGGGCCGCAGGTTGCCGACCCCTGCATTAGAACGTCGTTTCAACATAAAAAGCAAGTTTTAATTGTAGTTGAAACGTAATGTGCTTATAACGTTAACACTTAACTAAACAATAACGTTAATAAAACGTCGTTTTAAAGTCTAAAAAACACGTAGATTTTCTGTTGAAGAGGCAACAACGTTACAACGTTAACATATCGGAGCAATATATTACTATGACCACATTTTAGTAACCTTATATGTCAAATATTAATTAATAGTAATTTGTCCCATAACCAACAAAATAGATATTTAACATAAGAGTTTCCAGTTAAGGCCATATTCAGATTTGTTATAAAATAGTGTAGTCCTTGTAAATAATTGATAGTGTGATGTTTTAAACGTAGCTTTGTCTGTGTTCATAAACAAATTAAAATCACAGTAGGCTTGACATTTCATGAAACTAAAACGAAAAACAAAAAAATTGAGGTCAGCTTTTTCAAGAGAGTGAGTTGTGTTTTGCTAAGCTCCCCCAATATAAGTGATTTTTATGTTCTATCAAATACTCAAGTTTATCAAGAAGTTGTATTTTATTGAAAGAGTGTGTCATGGGTGATTTGTGGAAGTTTTCCTTGGTATTGAGCTTCCGCACAGATAGATACGAGGCATCGATTTGGTCTAGTGTAAGCCAGTGCATTTTGATGAGATTCTATGAAGCTCCAGCCAGTTCATAAGTGCTTGTATAAGTGTATCAACAAGCAGTGTACATATGATGCAGCGAAGCCCTACAATAAAGCCCCTAGCTTCAGCGAAAGCGCTCCAAACGGATATTGCAGTTGCGGCCGATATCCAGGTGGGTTTGAGTGCAGATTTGGGCCTACCTAACAGCAGGCCGGCAACGACATCTTGTCCAGAGCATTTTAGGAGTTCCAGGTCGGCGCAGGTAAACCGAGATTCATCACAGCAGCCATCTAAAGGACAGATTTGCTACCTAACAGATGTCGATTGTGTTCGATTGGCGTCGATTAGCGTCACTTCCGGTTCGTGGGGTCACTAGAAGTGTTTTGTTTTATGATTCGGTGTACTTACGTTCAATTATTATTGCATAGCAACAGCGTTTACTGTGTGGACATTAATTATTTAAATAAAATTTTAGAGCTGTTTATGTACTGTTTATGTTACTGTACTTGCGTGACGCAGCATAGGGACTTCAATAGTAAACCTTTAATGTTTGATTATTGGCTCCCCTATTTTTTTAAATTAAAGTGTAAATAAGCTTTTTGTAGAGAAAAAAATACTGTATCTGTAAATACTATTGTTTATAATTTTTCAATTTCCGGAACTCTATAAATTAAAGAAATAAAAAATTCTATTTTTGAAAAAATCAGTGGTGCCTTAAAAATATGTAAACAAACAACATGCACATTTACTTTTGCCATTACTGTTTGACGTTTATAACAGATCCTTAAATATTCTACTCGTTAAAATGTATTCAACTGCAGAAAAACTTGACATGATAAAATGGTGTTATGATAGAGATAGCGCTCGTTAAGTAAGTGCCCTGTTTAGCGTAAAATATCCGAATCGGCAAATTCCAACTAGTTCAACGATTGATAGATTAATACGTAAATTTGAAACTACAGGCACAGTATTAAATGATTGTAAATGTAACAATTACGCTGAAAACGTGCAGCAACATTAGGAAAATGACAACACCTTAAACGTTTTGGCAGCAGTAGCTGCAAATCCCAGTGTAAGTTTAAGGCAAATAGCACAAGATATTGGCTTGTATCACAGCCGAGTCCTGTGAATTTTGAAAAAACACAAGTTTTGCTCTTACAAATATCAGTGCCATCAAGAGTTGCTTGAACGTGGTATGAAGAAGAGAAGTGTATTTTACTTCCAAATTATGGAAATATGTAAAGAAGACAGGGTGTTTTTGAATAACGTTTTGTTTACGGATGAATGCACATTCACACTGGATAATAAACCAAATGTGCAAAATTGCAGAGTATGGGCTACTGAATATCCACGAAACATTTTACAAACCAGGACCTAATATCTCCAAAAAGTTAATGTTTGGGCGGGAATACTAGGTCATCACATTATAGGACCATCTTTCTTAAGTGAAAACCTCACAGGAGAGCGCTTTTTGCAGTTGTTAGAAGAGGATATAGCTCCGGCGGTGACCGAAGTTGCTAGAGACTATCAAGAGATTTGGCTTCAGATGGATGGGTTCCCCTCACGCAACACACGTAAAGTGCGCGACTTTGTAAACTACAGTTTATTCGATAAGGTGATTGGTCCAAACTATTTAATTAACTGGCCTGCTAGGTCCTCCGATCTTTCGCCTAACGATTTTTTTCTTTGGGGACATTTAAAATCGAAAATTTATTCTGGAAGAACCTTTCAAACTATTGAAGAGCTAAAAAATTGTATTCAAGCTCAATGCGATAAAATATCACAATATCAGTTAGCAAATGTTAGACGGCAATTTTACGACAGGTTGGGTCATTGTTTAGTTGTTAATGGTGCTTTGTTTGAACATTTGTTATAATTTATTAGTGTTTGTGTTTGTGTGTTATGATTATACGTACCATCGAAGTAATAGAAAACTGGGACAGGAGAATTACGCAGTTACCCTATTTTTCGAAAAGTGTAGTTTAGATGTAACATTTTGACTGAACTGAACTTTATTAAAGGAGACAGCCCACCTTTAATAATGTTCAGTCAAAATGCCACATCTAAACTACACTTTTCAAAAACAAGAGTATCTGAATATTTTTCCTGTCCCAGGTTTCTATGACATCGATAATATATAATTATGTTTTGTTATGGTATTTAAGTAAATCCTGCCTCTTATAGATACTAATTTCTTTGATTTTTCTGGTCCCGGAAAATTATAAACGATAATATGTACAGCATTTTCCGTCATTATTCGGTATTTCATTAAAAAGAGCTGCTGTAATTTTTGGGGAGAAAAGAATTTGAGCTAGTGCTCGTGCTTGTGCATCTTGATTAACCATGTTTTGGTTGTTACAATTGTTAAATTATTATTTAAAGATAATGGTTTAGGTATTCGACTTAAAGGTGATCTTGAACGACCCCGTGCCATACAAATTTACTTTTCACTTGGTTTTATATTTTTGTTTAGGTTAGTAAACAGTTTTAATACTAGGGGTCCTATTAGGGGTCCCTAAACACAAAGCGTGAGTATATTCAGAAATTAAGTATACCTAATGTATACACTGAATATGCTAGCTTACAGCGCTTTGCTTGAGCATATAAAATAAATACTTAAAACTATATTAGTATAGTTTAATATTGTACGAAAATTGTTCAATAGATACACGTTCGATCGTGCAGGCATGGATTGATAATCATGGCACTTCAATGCAGTTAATGAAATTGTTTATTGACGTATTAGTGTTAAATTTCTTTGCGATTGCGTCTTTGTGTAAATTTTTATAGAGCTCGGAAATGGTGTTTACTATAGAAAATCCGTCCAAATAAATAATATACATACTGTTATTCAATTCTTAGCCGCCGATGGACGTCAGCCACTAGAAATTCTTATGACAATAAAAGCTATCTATGGTAACTATAGTTATGCTCACATCGCGGTAGTTTAATGGCGCTGAAAATTTCTACAAGGAAGAAAATCGACTAAAGACTTAGCATGTTCAGGGCATGTTCAAGTTGCAATGTCAAATGAAAGTGTGAGGCTTTTGGAAACTGCTTTAGGTGCCAATAGACTTATTAAAGTCAGATAACTGTCAGAAAGGACGAGTATCAGTATAGGAAGTGTTTATTTTATTATTCATACCTTTATAACAAATTCCATAGACTAAAGGGGCAGCAATTCACTTCGGATTCTGAAATGAAGACTACCATTAGAGATAAGTTTATTTAACAGCAGCAAAGATGTTACCAGCAGAGAATCTGGAGATTAGTACAACAGTGGGACTCATACCTTAACGTTAATAGAGATTTTGTTTTAAATTGAGTTAATAGAAATTATGCTACAGCTTCTAAACGTGTTTCTATTGAACAATCTTCGTAATATTATTTAGTTTCATTTTAATAGTAGATTATGCAATAAGGGAGAGAAATTGCACTGAAGCAAAATAGCATTCTCTCCGAGTTGCATATACTATTTTTTTCACTTTGCAGGAAGATTTAAAACGAAAACCCGTTTTTTTAAACGTCATTTATTGACATTTTAGTTACAATTATTTTAAAATTAGTACCCTTTGGTAAATTTTAAAGTTGGTGGCACTGTAAGTCATTATGACAAGAGCTCACAATTATGTCAAATTCGAGGTTAGTAGCTTAGGTTTTGCGTCAGTTTATGTCAAAACTGACGCGTAACCTAACCTGATAACCCCGAATTTACCATAGATTACCATAGATACAGTAACATTTTTTACTTTAGTCCCTAGGGGCTAAAGTAATTACTTCTGTCCCTAGAGAGTAAATGAGCTACTTTAGTCCCTGAAATAAGTGACTAAAGTGCCAACTTTAGTCCCGCAAGTGAAAAAATATTATTATTGCATTACTTTGATGCTTTAAAAATTATTATTTGCATTACTTTGATGCGAAGATATTATTATTTGCTTCCACTTTGAAGCATAAAAAGTAATTCTCTTTATTAAGTAAAAATGCACTTACATAATGGTGCTTTGAGCGTGTTGACGTCGAATGGACTGTTAGGCTGAGTCATGTTATCCTCGATAGACCGGTTGCAATAACAATGGCAGTTTCACTAACTAGGAGGTTTTAATGACCACGAGATTCCAATAACCAGGCATTGACTGCAGACGTTGGAATCGACGGGGCTGCACTCCTGGCGATGTTTGTCTCTGAAGGTGTCTAGAAGATCCAGGATGAGATGGTAGATGCGATGAAAAATTAAGAATTAAAATGCGATGAACAATTAAGCATTGAAATGCAAAAGAGCAAAATTGGTTTCTAATTTTCGAAAAAGCTTTTAAGCCTTTTTGTTCATCCGAACGACTGCGCCAGTTAAATTAAAAGGCCGCCGAAACGACTTAAAAACAATTTTATTTATATTTTATAATGCATAAATACAGTCTTAGCATAGGCTTCGCAAAACAATTTCTTACTTCAAGCGTGCTAAGCGCTGCACTAGGAACTGAAGGTGAAATATCTACAATACTACTAACATATATAACATTTCTAATCTACTAAGATACACTTTATCTAAGGATGTGCTGGCAGGAAGCTGCACGTAGTCCATTAAGGTTGCAAAGGGATTCAAATAATGGGAGAATAGAGCTGTTATAATATAACTAGCTGTCCTTGTGAAAAGTCCTTAAATGTTTATTTAGTTAAATTAAATCGAATTGTATTTTGTAATTTTGCTATATGGGCTGAATATTAGAAATTAATTGGACTGCTAGGTCCTAAAGGCTAAAAGGTTGCCTTTCAAGTATATAAATCTCTCAACGTCAAATAATGAAGGATTGTTGTCGTGGATTAATGCAGTGAACATTTCCTAATAACTCGTAAAATTAGTATAATCACCGTTAAAAATCTAGACCGATAGTTTTGGCACATACGCATTAACATGTTATAGTATTTAACATTACAAGCCCGGTAAAACAGTTTTTACTGGCGATAGGATTGGGATGACTGGCGAGCCGTTAGGCGAGCCTGTCATATCCTTGAGCCAGTAAAAATGGTTACCTGGTGTGTTTTGTTGAATATTTTATTTGTTCCTCACTTGTAAATAACTAGAAATTCACCATTTATTCAAAATGTCAAACTGACAAGCAACTAAATTAATCAATATGACACATACTAAGGAAGACAACTCTGGCTTTGCACGCTATCATTTATCTATGAGCACGCTTGTAAAATATAACTGGCTAGCCAGTAAAAAATTTACTGGCTATCCAGTTAAGAAACATTTTCAAGGTGAATACAGTGACTTGATAAATTGATGTTTACAAGTGAGGAACAAATAAAAGCAATTAACTGGGTTGAGTCATTGACACGTTTTGTGCATAATTATTATTAAATGCTAGTTTTTACAAATGACGCATACCTAATTTCTGTATTCCAATTTTTTTGCAAAACGCGATATCATAATGGTTATTTACTTCTTCTAAATTTGCTATCTATTAATATTTAGTTCAGAAAAACAGCAGCAAAGCTACCGCTGTTGTGCTATGTGCAAATTTCATCAAATTTAATAATTCAAGTTCCGCCAAGGGCTTATTTTTGCCTTTGTGGAAATAAACAAGCAAACTTATTTATATCGCACAGGAACAACTATCAATCATTCTTTACGAAACATGTTTTCAATGTTAAACTAACTTAAGAGCATCGCAAAGCGATACTTCTTATATAAGAATAAATTGTTTACGGTATTTATTCGTTGTAGTCTGAAGACCTTCAGAGGCAGAGCTAAAACTTGACCATGAAGAACTTCATTGCATTTCTTTTTGTTCTCGGCATTTTTACAAGTGCGCAGTGTATAAATTGCGAATTGCCCTCTGTGGAAATTGCGGCATTTGCAAACGGCACTTTTAGCATTAACATTAAAGTGCCCTTCCAAAAACGTTCAGATGAAATTCGTTACCGATACGCCATTAACCATCCGAATCTTGATACTGCCCCCGATACGTACGGAAGTACTGCCAAGAATTTCGATTCTGATGAAAGTGAAGGGTTTGTCGGGCATCAAGCACAGTATAACTTGAAAATAGGCGATGTTGTCTATTATGAAACGGTTGTTAAAGAGAATGGAGAAGAATGTGATTATGGTACCTTATACCACAAGATTACCGGTAAGACTTTTAAAATTAAATAATTAGTGCTTTGGTTATGGTACCTATTAAATACAATATTTTCTGTTTAAATATTAGGTTTAAAGCTTTAAAAAACAGAAAAATTCTGCAAGTTTTTGTTATAATAGCTTGCTGCGAGGCGTCTGTTTAAGTTGTTACCGCTAACTGCGGGCCTTTAGAAATTATATTGCATTCCTATATGCGGGTTTTACACAAGTTATTTTTAATAAAGATCGGCTGTCTGATAAAGTGTAATAATTTATCACATGTTGGTTTAAATAACTAAAATTGTGGTTTTGAATATTGCCCTACATATTCAAATCACCTAACTATAACATCATTTGGCACTAGTGCAATTTTAACTATGGGCTACACATATGTAGCGATAATTTGTGCCACTTGAACGGTTCAAAGTTTTTTTCTTGACAAATAGTATGTAGGGCAATATTTTGACCTAATATGCCAAGAGATATTAGAAGTGATAAATTATGCAATCACCGAGAAACTGTTTTGTTCAAAATAATTATGTGAATTAATTTCCAAATCTGCCTTAAATGTATTTTTTAGCTGCTACGGTTGGTGCAGAGCTGTTAATTTTGATCAAACTGAAACAATTTTATTTAGAATATTTACTATTAGTGAACAGCTGTTCATTTCACATTAGAAATTAAATTCGACAGTATATTTTGAAAGGCTACTTCTTTGGGAATTTCGCCACATTACAAAATAAAAAATGTTAGAACATGAAAGTTTCAGCAGACAAATCTACTTCCACTTTCAACAATTAACTAATGAAATAAAAGATTAACTAGGAAAACTTAGTTATTTTACAGGAAATATAACCGAGTGCGAATATTTTTCATTTTGTAGTGTGGTGAAATACCCAAAGGGATGCAACAAAAAAGTTTCAGAAATTATATTAGTTTGTGCCTGTAAGTTGGAAATTATGCTGTCATGTTCTTTTCCTACTTCTAGATGTTAAGAATACTATTTGTTTCAGAATTGCTATAAACTCAAGGTCCATCTTCAGACTAATTTCAGAAGGCAGACAGTGGAAAAGCTTGCCGAAGATGTTGCTGGATTAGTGAACTCGTGAATGAAGTTAATGTATCACACACTAATTTTGCAGACATTTTAGTAATATAAAATTGATTGAATATCTTCTTGGTATTTTTTAAACGCTATTGCACAAGTATAATATAGCTTTAAAATTCAACTACATTTAGAAAATATTTTTCTCTCGCTTCTGAAAACGAAGGTATTTGACGCGCCGGGTATACCGAACGACTGTGCTTTTACAATGAACACAACAACGCTCATAATTTTAATTATATCACAATTAAGACTATTTGATAGATATAACAATTCGAATGTATCAAGTTCCACTATATACACATATAACTACAATTAATATCCGTCTTATACGAGTGTACAATTTGGAATTCTTGGAAAACACTATATTCTGTATGCAACATGTTACAGTTTTAGTTCCTCAGATCGACATTGATCAAGAGCACTGTCAAAAATCGGGTACAAACTACAGGGTTCGCCGGCTTTACTATAAAGGACACAGATCTTAAAGTGCTGGAGTAGATTTTGTTTCTCCGGTTACCTGCACTTAGCTCAGACGGGAAGGCGTGGTTCGAGAGTACAAAGAAAAACCGGCGGCACTTACCCTAAAGCTTGCTTAAAAGAAAAAGAAATGCCTGAGCGCCACTTGGTTCTAGTTAGAGGTGGCTGACGTGTCTAGAACCAAGAACAATACACGTAGCCTATGGGGAAGTCCTCTACGTAACTGCACTCCACTACAGCGTCCCCTCCGCCAAGCTCCTTCGGGCCTGTTGGTGTATACACGGTGTGGTCTTGCAACAAATGACTTACCTTGATGACCACACCCTCTAGAGCAATAAAAGAAAACACTGACAAGCCCAAATCTAGGGCGTTCTTACTTGAAGAGCAGGCTTTGGGTTCACATTTAATTACATCAGGCTTTTGCCGTAATTAACTAATGACTAAAGGGTTCAGCAACAACAAATAACTAGACTGACATTAGCAAAGGTTTATGTTTAATAGCCCACCCAGTGGTGAGTTTAAATTTATTACAAAGAGTACATCCTAACTGGAATTTCGGGGTCCCCTAGCAAAAGTTAACTTAATCTAAGTATCATTAACAAATAAGCAGAACAAAATCACAGGAGAGACGCCCCTGCATATAATAATTAATTTGAACAATTCGAGTAAACGGGTGTACGCAATGTCCAATATAAACTTCAATAGCGCACGACAGATGGTCGATATCACTTCACACGGCACATAATTAAACAAAGCGAAAACACATATTTACTGTAAACAATTTTACCTTAGCCCCAAAGCGTGTTTTTTTTTGGCGGGAGCGGTGAACGAGGTCCTGGTGAAGTCACTTGGCAAGGAGAGCTGCAGTGCAGACGGAGTTGTTGGGACGAGAGTTTAGGGACTCCCCGGTAATCAGGAACAAGAGATGACGGCCTTCGATGAAGCTCAGGTGCAGCGTAACGAGGTGTTACGAAAAATCCCTCAATGGTTGTGGGAAAAATGACAGCAAAAAAACTACACTATTGCGCGGCGGGCTTCCAAAAATTACAAACAGCAGGGCGTTGATACACGAATTTGCAAACAGCAATGGTTTTTCCCCACTTAACAGGGAAAAGTTAGTTACGGCTTAAAGATGTCGTCTCTAGTCGAATGTGCAAATAATGCAAATATCTTTCCCCGGAAAGTACACTATAGGAGACGAATCGGCCATTCGTATCAACGCCCGCACACGCAATCCCAAAACACACCCAACAATCAAACGCTTCGAAGGTTTGAGCTTCACTGACTTAAAAATTCTAACCCCGCTTAACAATCACAGAGTTAATCCCCTCGTCGCTGTGCAACCGTCTCTCTCTCTCCAATGCGGACGGGCATGTTCCCTCTCAAGATTACACCATTCCTTACCGCGTTGTGAAATATAAGGAAATTTTACTACGTAAGCTTAATTGGGCAGAAAGGGGCCTTGAGTCCTGAACAAAGAATTTTGTGGTATAGCGAATTCCAAAGTATCGGGTTACTACGAAAAGTCCCCGGATTGATATGGACCGAAATAACATTTGAAATCTCATTTCTTTATCGCGTAAGACAAAGGGAGCTTAAGTTTAAAATGCGCTGGCTGCACAGAGTTCCGAGAATTTTGTATTGAAGGCGCCTGGGTGTCGAAATAAACACATTAGCGTGCGAAGCGAAAATGTTTATAAAGAAATATTCCATTGGGGTGATTATTTTTGATTTGAGTTCAACCGGACTTTGGATATAACTGGAAGCTCCAAGGCTACAAAACGAACCAAACAATTTGAACGTGGCACCGAAGTGCTTACGGAGAATTTCCGTCAATGGTTTGTATCTTAAAATGTGACCTAAATAAATCGGTAACAGCTTTTAGAAATACAGGGCCGGCTCTCGGGATTTTTAGATTGAAATTGAATTTTATGTAAAACGGGTTCGACTAATTTTTGATGACAACCCATAATTGGATTAATCGCGTGAATCGCTTAGTGACGTCGAGTCATCTAACAAACAACCGATTTTGATATAATGACGTATTCATACCTCATCGCTTTTGGGCAATAAAATTACAGAATAGCCAACTGAGAACCGTATACAGTATGTCTTCCTAATTTGTTGAAAAATGTTATTTTAAACTATTTTTAGTTTGAAACACTGTAACAGCTAACACGTTTTGCAATACTTTCGAATTAATTTACTCAGTATGTTTAAACTTGATTTAAACACACATAAATTTTAATAACAAAATTTACGAAATCCAGTCAGAAGTTCTAAATGTAACTCTGATTTCATAAACAAGCAGTTTTAACCTCCAGTTTTACTTAATAATTTTGCCAGTTTATATTTAATTTGAATCTGTTCTAATCTTGAATTAAAACAGGCAAATTTCAGTTCCTATTTACGAAATATTAACAAACTAATCTTGTTTTGCAAGCATTGAGTTTAAAAACCGCAACAAACTGCAACGGGGCATTTCACGAAGTACGCGACCTAATAAACCCAAGTTCACCGCTCTGTCCTGCAAACCCATACGGAACTATAAAAGCTTACTGTGCTGAATTGCTGTTTCTGTACCTTTAAACGCGTTCCAGTACACTACACTATTCTGAACTTTGATATGTTATTTAGTTAAGCATTCTTGTTTTGTATAAATAGAACGTTTATTTTCGTAATAAAACAATCTGCATCTAATGTCTGATTCATTCACTACGTCGCTACCCTGATACCAAGCCATAATATTATCGAGACGTAAGGCTGCGTCTCTCAGGGTAGTTTACTGTCATCCCTTTTAAGTACCATTGACTACATTGGTTTAAAACATAAACGCAGTCTCGTTTATGTGCTTAAGGGATAGAACCAGCGCAAAGCAACGGAATCCTGATCCAGCCTCCAGGCAATTCTCTTTACAGAATAAATAAACGTATGCTTTAAATCAGGGCTGTCCAACAAGTGACTCGCGGGCTGCATGCGGCCTGCTAGAATATTTTTGTGGCCCGCGGATCGAATTCCCCCTTGAGTCCACCAGTCCTGATCCTGTCCTCTCCTTTTCTACCTGGGCTCTCCGGTCTGACACGCTAAACTGTCTAACGGAGTAGGCCTCCAACCCTTACCAGACCAGGCTTTAAAGGAGATGGCGTGTTGTACTGTCAGTCCTAGAAGTTCAAATTTTCCGCAAGAGCAAGACCGCTAGAATTCGATTTTACGTTGATTGTTGAAATATTTAGTAACGAATAAAAAACTGCAGGGTGCCCCGGGTGAACCTATTTTTAGAAAAGTAATGTTTCGTTTTGTATACTCGACTTAACACTGAAAATGTTGATTACGTTTTATTTTTAAACCAATTTATTGTGTAGATGTGTAGATGAACGTATTATTCTAATAAAAGTAATGTTTTGTTTTGTATACTCGCCTTAACGCTGAAAATGTTGATCCTTGTACGTAAAAGTACTTTTAAACCTACGAATTAAAAGTCTTGCCTAGCAACATATACCTTCTATACTCAAACCAATAAGGGAAACGTCAATTCCAATGACAGCTTTTGGTAATAAAAGTAATGTCTTTAAAGACAGCTGCAAGAAATGTCTTAGCGAGAAATCAGTATTTATCCCTTGTCGTAAGTTATTGTAGTAAATTTTTTAATTTTTTTCTTTTTGTGTCAAGTATTCTGATTGCAACATATTACGTAAATTATGTCACGTGCAAACATATTTTTAGTTCTGTTTAGGGTTTTTTCATTGATTTTAAATTTGAACATTCTGTTCTATCTGAATTTAAATTTTGAAATAAAAGCTGCGTGTCACGTCGTGAGCGGCGTGTCACGCCGTGAACGTGAGTGAACGTGAGCGTGAACGTGCGTGAACATGAGTGTTTAAAGCAAGCTTAAAACGTGCGTAACGTGAATGAAAACTCACTCACGCGCCCATCTCTACTCTTGCGTATTTGTTGCAGATAAAAACTTATATATATATATATATATATATATATATATATATATATATATATATGTTTTCTGCACAAGTCGAGATCTTTTAGTGATAAATAGTATACAAGTGGAGATCCGTTTGAACAAGTCGAGATCCAAATTGGATCTCGCCATGTTTCTATGTGTATCTCGTGTTTTTCCAATTAATCCAAGTGAGGGTAGTGCGCCTTTAAATTTTAGTCCGGATCTCATTTTGTCCATTTTTATCAATTTTTATACAGAAATAGTTACACTAAACGCGCTAAAGAGGGCGCTCCACAAGTTATACAGTGTTTGACATTTTATGCACAACCTGAGATCCTGCATATTCGGCAACGTCGCGTCGGTAATTAGATCTTACACAAATGAGCCAAGGCGAGTATTTCCTAGTAATGGGCAAATACGGGATCTTTTAAAATATATAAGTTGCATTTTATTAATGTTTGTTGTTTCAATTTATTTTTATGGGAGACTTTGAGTAACAACATGTGTACATATACACAAACAAACCAATAGTTTGGTGGAGGTATGTTGATGATGTTTTTGCAATTTGCCCATATAGTATTGACGATATATTTCTTGAACATATTAACAATAAAAAAATATCAAATTCACATTAGAAGCATAACAACACGTTCAATTACTTTTTTCTGATATACTAATGACGCGAAGAACAAATACTTTTTAAACATCAGCATACCGCAAGAAAACCAACGCCAATAGGTTCTTACATTTTAACTCCAACCATCACAAAAACATAAAGACAGGTGTTGTAAAAAGTATTTACGATAGAGCCAAGGTTAATTGAACTAATAATGAAATCTTCAAAATAAAGAAAGGATTTATTATAAATGTTTTAAATGATAACGGTTATTTAGATTGTCTTTTGTTTTTGACTTATGACGTTAGCGATACCTTTCTAATTGAAACCCTAAATTTTTATTATGAATTTGGACAAAGCATGAAATTCTAGGACGCTAAAAAAAGTATGATACTGTATTTTGAAATTTTCGAGAACATCGTACCGTCACCACATTCCCTCAATACTAAAATTTGAATTCGTTCTTTTTCACTGAAATATCGCAAAATTATTTATTTTATTAAGAGCACACAACAAAAACAGATAAACAAACTATGAAGAACTGTCATAATTTTAGGGCTAACTCATTGTTTCATACTACTTGATTTTTATTCGATTTTTGTTTTAATATTTAAAGCGATGTTCTCGAAAATTTCAGTATTCCGTGTGAATGCGGGAAAAAATATATCGGTGAAACATCAAGGCCGTTAGAAATTAGGGTTGAAGAATACCAAAATTTAATTAAGAAATACCAGATTGACCAATCTAAAATAGCAGAACATGCTTGGAACAACAACCACGAAATACATTGGCATAACACAAAAATGTTATTTATAGAATCGATATTAACTAGACGTGAAATTAAAGAAGCTGCGTATATTTTACTAAACAAAGGCGAATGCGTGTCCACACATTTAGTTGATTTAAATACTAGTTGCCTATCCATTCTTAAAGATGTAAACAAGTAGGCGACTGTCAGTGTCACACTGTTTTATTGGGGAGGTTAGTCGCACTCTGCTAGATCTCCAATAAAATAATCTAAACTCTCATAGTTAATTTAACAGTTAATTGTTGTAAATGGAAGTAGATTTGTCTTCTGAAACGTTCATGTTCTAATATTTTTATTTTGTGGTATGGCGAAATATATTAAAAATAGCACGATTACTATTAATATTATGTTATATGTACCTACTAGAACGCGTTGGCCAGCCTACGTCTGGCCCTGCCAGCGTAAAGAAACGGTTAACAATAAAAATGCTTGCTTAACCTGGTAGCCAGCCTACGTCCGGCCCAGTATGCGGGCCCTTCATGCTGCGTGTTGCGGCGCGATCGGCATGTACGATCGGCATGTGCGCGTGTCTGCTTACGGTCTGGACTGCCGGCGGCCGGCATCGGCTCTTATAATATAAGATACAACGGAAAATTTGAATTTCGGATTATTTTTAGTAGATTCAACCATTTTTGGGAACTTTTCAATTGAAATCGAAAGCTTAAAAATGTGCATTGAAGCGTATTTTGTTCCAGAGTGCCTTTAATCAAAGAGTACACTCGATAACCTTTTTATTACTATACGATTTAAACAAAATTAATAGTTGGCTGTTGGAGATCATCATTGCTATTTGGTAGCAATTTCAAATATTTTTTTTGCTTTTGGTTAAACCGGATGTACATTATGCATTTTTTTGGTTATATCTTTAAATTCTTCATCTTTTTCTCTTGTATGTATAGAATTTCAGTGGGATTCTATAAAAAGTTTTGCCCAAAATCGCGTCTAAGGATTGGTAATTTTATTCGGTTATACAGACAGCAAGCACCGTCGATCCAATAAATTGATCAACATGTTCACAGTTTTGTAAAACACACGCCTCTGATTTCTTTCGGAGTTCTTGGTTGGTTTCTTTGCCTTTCTCATGGATGATAACTGGGCACATCTGATTTTATTTTCTAAATAATCTAGATTAAAATAGAAACAATCCGAAGGTGTGAGATCAGGTGATCTTGGAAGCAATTCCACAGGCCCATTGTTTGCAAGCAAACGGCCATTAACGCAGCATTGGGGTATTCCCAAACAATAAAGGCGCAACGGACGCGCAGTAAAATCGTACCGGTAAAATCTCATAAACGGGACGATCTCACCTGATTTTTGCAAAGTGGTAGTATAACATAGTAAAAGAGAAAGTAAGCAACAAAAAAAATCGGAAATCTCAGTTATAACAATACGAAATAAATGGACGTGAGTACGTGTAAGTGTATTGCAGCGTAAGCCACGCTGAGAGGCGACCTTATCGAATTTAAAGAATGTGAGTAACCACATAAAGATGTTTAGGAGATGAACAAAAAAGAAAACAGGACAGGGAGCTAGATAGCAACACGTAAAGAAAATTTTCAGAAGGAGAAAAAAAATAATGAGGTAGCCAGACCAAACCAGGAAAATGAAGTAAACATGGGCGATTGAGAAGTTGTAAAATATGATGAAGGAAATTATGGAACAAATATAAAAAATACGTAAAAAAAAAAGTAAGAGATGAAATCAGGAAAAAGGAGCTGAGACGGAAAAAAATTAAAATTGCAATTATCAGAGAGGATAGAAAAGTTAGAGGCAGTAATAAAACCAGTTCCTAAGCAGGGAAGTAGGAATACAAACAAATGTAAAAAATGTGAACATCATAGGCAAGAGAAAAACAGGGGGAAATAATTAGTATAGAGATGAAATCCTAGACAAAGAACAACAGGTTATATAAGATAAAAATGATCCTAAGGGAAAGAAGAATACATTGATCATGAAATGACGTTAGTAGAAAGAAACATGCAAGCGTAAATCAGAAAAATAGAAAGAGAAGAGCAAAAGGAAAACAAATCAAAGTAGGATATAAGAAGATAACAATGAATGGGCCCTATTTGGAAGAAATAATAAGAATAATAAGAAACTTTCTTATTGGAAGTGAATATTTCTTTACCGAAACCTTCCAAATGAACATTTTTCAAAGTGAAGCTTTCGAGGCTGCTCAACTAGCATTTCCATTTGGACAAAATAAAAAATAATAGTTATTTATATATTAAGAGCATAATGGCCAGATTATAGACACGATACATGCAACGTTTTATTTTAGTTTGGTTATCGAAATGGACAAAAATTAAGAATTCGGTATTTTGGCACAGGCTGGTGCTGTGCATTTTTGGTGTGCTGTGATTTCTTTGTAGGTTGTTGATATTGCTATATTAGATTGTTGGATTGTTGATATATGTTTTACTGATTACCAATTTTATAGACTTTCGGCCCATAAAAGCCATATTCCGTCGGCTGTCGAGGGCCAGTAAACAAGGTTGTGGATAAAAAATTTAATTAAATGAAGAGCATCCGTGCAAAACCGGCTATATCCATTTTCGTAAAATGTTGGGAAAATAGCAAAAACTTCCCATTTCCTGGCCTTTACAGATTAAAAAAATGCAATTTTATGTATTGTGGGCATTAATGTACTTGATTGATGGGACATATTTTCATTTTCAAATAGGTTTGCTTCAAAATCCGTTAACAAATGTGGAAGAAAACTTTATTTTTCAAAAATAATGACAAAATATATCTATAAACTACAAAATAACGCACATTCTTAGTTCAAAAAATTAAACAGAATAAAAAAGATAACTTACGGCAGGCTCTTCATAATGCCAATCGGATATAGCCAGGTTTGCTGAAAAAACGTGGATTTGGCCGGTTTTGCTCTAAAACCTGCTTTTCAAATGTAATTGTAACATTGATATAGCCGGTTTTGGACAGAATCACTTTAGTTGTCGATAGAGCTGAAGCTAAAGATGCAAAATCGAGAAAAAAAACGAAAACTCGAAAAACAAATGGATATGGCCGGTTTTGCACGGATGACCTTCAAACATAGTATTATGTCTTTAATGAACCGAAACTATGAAAATACAGCTGTACTGTAGTCTACATATTGATATAAGAAAAAGTTCTTACAGCTACTTGTTTTTATAAGTGCTGTATAATACATTAATTTATATCCAGGTCTATTACTTAAAAACATTTAAATGATTTTCAGGCATTCTGTTTTTTATGGAAATTTTATTTCGAATATGAGTTTCAAAAGACTACAACATAATGAATGGTCGTTCCACTGTTAAAATTGTTACGTGCATAAGCAAAACTTTTCGCAAGCATTCCTCTTTTATGATTGCTTTCTTATCCAACAGGTATGGCAACCTTGCAGGATCTCATCTTATGCTACGTACATCACCATATACACCTCCGGACCTCTACTTGTATATAATTTATCACGGATCTCATGTTGTTTACATTATATCACGAATGAGTCAAGTGCTGAAATTGTTTCCCCTCTCCGTGGTTAGGGATTAAGTAACGGATTAGGCAATCGTTTGTGGAAAATATACTCAGCAAAGTCGTTCTGTTGTGGTGGATCTCGGGTAGTCCAACATTTATCCCGGATCTCCACTTGATACAAAAACAGATATATATATATATATATATATATAGATAAATACTTTAAACTTGGTGTACGTGCTCTTTACTGCAATGTTCACAAACAAAAAGGAAAATAATCGATAACATGTATTTTGAACTGGCAGTTAACTTAAAACCATATTTTCTTTTTAGTCATAACTTTTATATCTGAAGACATACCTCCAATCTAGATGCGGCATCTTGTAGGGAATAAAAAAATTCAAAATTAATTTACTCTTGTTTGGTATGCGTAACATAAACCGTTTGGTTAGAAATTCTATCTAAAGTTTTAAGGCTTTTCTTTTCAGGGTTCTTATCTGATTAACCTTGATACCAAAAATACCATACATTGATGGTGAGTTCTACACTTTAAAATAATAAAAAACTTCATATGCAGTATTGTCCGAAAATCGTTATTGGCGTAGATACCGACCCTTAAAAGTTTTTGCAATCGCTGTATTTTATTTTATTCATAGAACACATATTAAATATCATAAATCTAAATTTAACATAATAAAAAAACAACACACGGTTTGATGTTTTTTTTTTTACTTTATGCTACTTTTATAAACATTCACAGCACATGTTCGAAATGAGCGAGAATGTCGCCAGTTGATCACGTATAGTTTGACAAACATCTATTATACGCTGTCTCAACTCTTCTACATGCTCGACAGGAGTAGCACAAACAATAGCTTTTAATCATCCCCACAACAAAGAATCCAGAGGATTTAAATCCGGGGATCTTGGCGGCCATAGGACTGATCCAGCCCGTCCTATTCATCTTTCCGGATAGGTTTCAATAAGGTACTAGCGCAATGCATTACTGAAATGAGCAGGAGCTCCATCCTGTAATAACCACATGTTTCTTCTGACTTCTAACGGAACATCTTCAAGTAACTGTGACAGATCGTTCTCTAAGAAAGATAGATAAATCGGTCCTGTTAATCTCTTCGAAAAAAATTAGGTCCTATTAGTTGATCTCCGAGTATCCAATCCATACGTTTACGGAAAATCTTTCTTGGTGTCCAGCTTCAATAATTTCGTGTGGGTTTTCTTCTGCCCACAAATGAGTGTTTCGAAAATTATAAATCCGTCCCTAGTGAAACCTGCCTCATCTGTTACAAAATGTGAGATAGAAATGCTGGATCAGTGGCGCGTTTTTTGCAAAATCCACTAGCAGAATTCGAGTCGCCGTGGATAATCACCAACCTTTAATGCCTGAACCTTTTGAATATGGTAAGGGTGTAACAGTAACTTCCCAAACTGTCGAGTTAGACACTCCCTCCGATATTTGGATGGGAATTATATATATACCTGGTTCGAAAGCAAACGTACTTTGTGACAAGTATGTATATACAGGGTGAACAGCATAACAAAATAAAATGTTGACTATTTTTGCTTTAACTCAAAAATAGATAAAAGTGATATTTTGCACATAGATCGAGCTTTTACCCTTGACGAAAATAGTACCCAACAGATACAGGGTGAACGTCGTAAAAGGAATAGAAATATGCAACAACCACCTCGTGGTTTATAAAGAAGTCGTAGGCAAACTGTTGCCGAGATCGGGCTAGTGGTTAGAATGCCAAAATAGTAACAGCATCAGCCTGAGAGAGCGAGCTCGAATCCTACTGACGACAATGTCTTTACTGAATACAAATTTGGCAATAAGAATTTGCAATTGGCTACATTTTTTAATATTTGTATAACCGCTCTTATATAAATAATATCCTTCACCTTTTTACTTCCTTTTACAATAAAGGAAGTATTGGATTTACTCCAAAAATTCGAAATTGAGTTTTCAACAGATGTTAACGTTTTAGAGTCCTCTGAACCCAAAAATAAATAGTTTTCTTCATTGGTCTGTGTGTCTGTGAACAGAATATCTCAATAACTAAAAAAGGTATGGCGTCGAAACTTCATATATAAGTTTTGTGTACTATGTAGATGCGACAGCAAGCTTTTGAAAAAAATCGCACAACCGGAAGTATGGTGTTTACTCTTGTAAAACGGCTTTAACGATCTTCTTCAAACTTTACATTTTCATTACATTTTTAATGTGTATTGTTGCGATATAGGTGATTGCAAGTTGAATACCACTAAAATGGGTTTCTTTTGTTTTTCTTTCTTTCTTCTTTATTAACTCATATTTTAAATAGAACACCAAGTATATTAGTACATTTTTGAATTCAGCTTAAAATGTTAGAGAAAATTTGTCTCTGCAACTAATGCTCTATTTTATACGGTTTCTGTAAAATTAGTAATTTTTGAAAATTTTTGACAAATGCTGAAATATTAGAAATAAAATTTTTGGCTAATTATAAGATCACTGTAAACGGAAGTTGTGTGCGTCTATCATACCAAATTCTTTTGCTTATGTTTGTGTGTGTAATGAAGATAGTTACTCAAAAACTACTAAATGTATTTTTGACGTCAAAAAGTTTTTCCTAGTTTCATGCATAGCTTAATTTGATTTTTGCCAAAATTCCTGCCAATATCTTTTTTTTATCCACTCCCCGCCCACCTACACGTGGAAATGCTACTTACACTAATTTTCATAGCTTTACCCGTAAATAATCGTTTGGACAAATCTACCGCAAGTGTGACTATTCAATTCACCTGTCAAAAATTCACAAATGAAAATCCAGACTTTGACGTTCCTTTACTAATAAAAAATCTAGTCTGATACACGCACACAATTTCCTTTTACAGCGATCTTATAATTAGCCAAAAATTTGATTTTTTAATTGTTAAGCGTTAATTTGTCAAAAAGTTTCAAAAATTACAAATTCTACAGAAACCGTACAAAATAGAGCGTTAGCTCAAGAGACAAATTTTCTCTAAAATTTTAAGCTGAATTCAAAAATGTAATAATATACCTTGTGTTCTATTTAAAATATGAGTTAATGAAAAAATAGGGAAAAAAAAGAAAAGAAACCCATTTTAGAAGTATTCAACTGAAAAATCGCTTATCTCACATCAATACACATTAAAAATGTAAAGTTTGAAAAAAATCTTTAGAGCCATTAGAGTAATGGTTAACGGTTATGCGATTTTTTTCAAGAGCTTGCTGTTACATCTAGATAGTACACAAAACTTATATATGAAGTTTCAACGCCATATCTCTTTTCGTTTTTGAGATATTCTGTTCACAGACAGACATACAGATACACACACAGACAGACAGACCAATCAACAGAAATATATTTCTTGGGTTCAGGAGACTCCAAAACGTGATCGGTTGAAAACTCAATTTCGAATTTTTGGGATGAATCCAATACTTCCTTTATCGTAAAAGGAAGTAAAAATAGGAGAGGATATATTTGGGTAGAAAGTATTTAAGTGAATATTATTAAAAAAAAAGTAGTTTTTATTAGAAAAAATCCATTTTCGTCGTCTGGCGTAGCTTTGTTACTGGATTTACCGAAAAATATTTTGGTTCACTGATGATGTTCAACTGTCGACAGCGACAGATGCAGAATTCTTGCAACAAATGATCCATTTTCTTATAAAATAATTAAAAGTGAATTTAATTATTTGGATGGCAACCTAGAGCTGTATAAAAATAAAGCTGAGCTGCTGGAATCCAGGTTAAGCAAAAAGACGTATCAGTGACAGTGTTTTGTTTCGAAATTAATATTAGCTTTTTTTTTTAATGTAGTTAGTTATATTGTCTTACACAGCGATGTAAATAGCTATTAATTTAATCTACCAGCTATATAAATGCAGACTCTTCGTTGACTTCAAAGACAAGCCTTGAATCTCTTTTATTTCATAATGGTAACAGATTGCCTTCAGTTCCTATTGAGTATGCAAAACAGATGAGAGTGATCATGGTATGTGAATTAGACAGCAAAGACCAAACAGCAGATTTTACAAGGAGAACATCTCCGGCACCTGAATCAAAGAATGTTGTATGTCAGTATGTGCACCTCCTGTAAACTCAAATTTGATCATGCTATCAACACAATAAATTGAGACTAAGAAAAAATCTTGTCAATGTCATGTATTATAACGAAGGAACATTTCTTTATCCACTGTTAAGTGACGCCAACGTTAAGAAGAATATACTCGTTGGGTCACAAATTCTCTGACTAAAGGAAGTATTTACGATACTTGTGATTGTTGTATATTGCTTACATTTCATTATATGTACTACCTAGTTTATTTTATTAAAATTGAATTATCTCGGAAACTAAACCATTATTTTTAGGTAATTTCGAACCAATCAAGTCAAAATTATTTTTAAAAAACTGTAAAAGACTTTACTCACAACTTCCCTCTCAAGTGGACACTAAATAATTTTAAAAATCAAAAGAAACAAGTGTCAATATGTTT
The DNA here is from genome assembly GCA_940337035.1 of Agriotes lineatus. Lineage (NCBI taxonomy): Eukaryota > Metazoa > Arthropoda > Insecta > Coleoptera > Elateridae > Agriotes > Agriotes lineatus. The sequence continues at coordinate 33,759 of CALNHX010006057.1, read as the reverse complement.
TGACGTTCCAAATAATACGGAAGCAATAAAAGAAAACACTTCAATGCAAATTACAGCAATTTTCAAATAAAAAAAATCGTTACCGGCGGGATTTGAACCGCAGCGCCTGCGAATGTGATCTAAACGTTTACCAATTTTTTCAAGTCTACGGAGCCCTTCGTATATCAATGCGTTCCAGCAAGAAATAGCACAAACTTGTTTCCATAGTAACGAAAACAAGGAAAATTTTTGAACAACTTTTGCCGTATGTTTTCACAAACAGCTATCGTGCCCGTTTTCCGATTTTGCCCTGCAAAACGTTACTTTCTGGCGAAAAACTACTCCAGAAACTGTATATTTTCTGGTCGGTTGTAAAAAAAATATTTATCGCTCGAGCGTTTCGAGAATGAATTCTCATAGTTTTTATGCAGTTTTGTGTAGTCTTGCTAGGTACATCTGCACTTAATGTAATCGAAATTCAAGTTGGAAGACACATTCACAACTCATGTGCTTAATTAAGATTTCAAAGAAAATTTTCCGAACGAACAAAAAGTGGCAATAAATTGGGTTACAAACATTCAGTTAAAAAAAACTAATGCCATGCCGTTCTTGAATTATCTACGATTTGAGTTTTCTCAGCCGAAGCACATCGGAATGGGATGCAAGTTTACTTACATGTAGTCCTAGAGACTTATTTCATGGTATAGAGTGTTATGTAATGGTTATATAAGCTACACGTTAGACTATCCATATATTTTATGAAATGTAATGCACCACTTTAAACTAGCCCTTTATTAATGCAATGCCCTTTCTAATTAAATAATAATTCCTTTTTAAAATCAAGTTCTCTTACCTCAGGTAGTTCGCCAAATCAAGATCTCTATTAATTGAATTTTAATATTACAGTTAATGACATTTGATGTTAAACCGATTTTTAAAACTCATCAAGCCAGGTATTGACAATTGTATATTATCTTAACACACATATTAATCAATTCTTCTAAGTAACTAATAAATCAAGTCTATTTGAACACCTTCTTGTACTAATTGTTATTTCAAAAACTTTCATTAACTTTTTACACAAACCTTAATACTTTCTCTTGCTTTGTCTACCAAACTCCAACCAACAACGAATCCCAATATCGTCAGACTGCAAAACTTACTGCTCACTCCTCAAACAGTGGCACCCAGGATGGCACGTGAACCCCTTTGACTGCATCCATCCAGAATATCACCCGCACTGCTTAAAGAATCCAATCCTCCCTCCTTGCAAACGTCACCATCAAAGCATTCAACCTCTGGTAAGTTCCAATCTTATGAAGTTCCAAATCTAACCTTGTTCCTTTTTATAGCTATTCCGATGTCTAAAGCAACACTTACAACTTATCCAAATCAATTAGTTACTTGTAATATCTTGTCTACTCTCTAATCCAAATGTATTCAATTAATATAACTTTCTGTATGTTTATTTAAAATTGACTGTACTTGTATAATCTCTTGACCGATTATGTACCTCCATAATTTCCAATTAACATTTTCATTTTATCTCACCACGCAAATTTGTTTAAGACCCTTTTTAAATTTGTATTTATCAAAATAATACAAATTTAGGCATAACTTTCTAGTTTTATTTACAAAATGTTTTAATTCAGAAAATACATGTCTGTTTTTATGAGTTGTTTATATAACTTACTTAAACAAAATTTTTATTTATGGTAGATACAATTCTTATTGGACATTTATTTATTTTAAAAATCCTATTATTACATGCTATCAATTATTATCATTCTAACAAATACATTTGTCAATTGTAACCTTGGCTTGAACTTTATCAAAATTTTCTGTAACTATTAAATTAGTATTCAATTAATATCAAAATCTCCTCTCTCATTGTCTCAATTACATTTATTTATAATGTTTAAAATTTAACACCCATCAATATTTAATTATAGCCATCTTCCAAATTTATTCGCTTTAAATATTTCTCTATTGTATTTGATTACACTGCCTCATGTATCATAACAATAGCTTAGCTCTAGCTTTAAATGTCATTTTCTATGTCATAACCGCTTAAGAACAAAATCACATTTCTTGAAATACACTATCAATAAAATGTATGTTACAAATGTATTGCAAGTCAGAAAAATGTGTAGATAAGGAATTTGAGGGGTACAAGCCGAAAATAATATTAGTATAAACTTATCATAGGTTGTTATGACAAAAATTGTGAAATAAACATGTTTTTAGGCTGTCAAGCCTATATAATACTTACAATTTAAATTAAAAAATCTGATACACATTTGCACAGAGCTAGGAAACAGCGTATATAATATTACAATAGTTTAAATTGGTTTAATTATAAATATTTAGTGAATATCAGGGAAAGAATTACATTTTTGGATTTCTATCAAGTAACGTCAAAATGCTTATAATTTCGCAAGGAAAGCATTGGAATAATTACTTTTCTATTAAATGGCGATTCGGTTAGTTTTTAGTAAATAGTTAGCTTCGCCGATAAGAGATTTTTATTATAAACAAAAAACTGTTACAATATACGTTGATGCGAAAGCCTAAAATGGTTATGTTTTTTCCTTGCTAGGTAAGCTGCGTAATTGTGTTGCTGCAATAAAGAAAAAAAGATGAATAGCAATTGCCAGTTAGAAAAGTATTTCTGTTTTGTTAAACAGCTGAAAAGTGGCAGTTTCTGCATAAATAAAGAAGCATACAAGTTATTTGTGGCTTAATTCCACATTTGGTTAATCTAATAAATAGCAGCTGATTATAATCTAAAAAATAAGCAAGAGCGGCAAACCTCAACTCCTGAGTCCCTATGATGCCGGTAAGCGTCTCAAGCACATTTTTTTATATGCTGCCCTAAATTCTCACACTTACTAGAAACTCTTGTTTTAAATTTATACGTATTATATTATTCATTCTTATAAAAACACATTCATTTTTTAGAGGAAATACATCTGCATACAGTAATCCCGTCTATGCCCAGCTGAGCTTAATTAAATCGAACCAACCCTCTTTTCTCAGTCTTATATTAGTTAGTGTAGGTCTTAAGTTACCCCAATCGAGATAGAGACGACGGGAGTAATAGGACAGAATGCTGCTACGGTCTATCTGCATACATCACTGCCCGCTCGCCGCCATCTTTATAAAAATTTGAAAGGCTTCCTCGAATTAATCTAAAATTAGATAGCACGCTTTATTTTTAACTACCATTAATATCATATTATGCAACAAAGTAGAGCTCGTTTGCGTTATTTTAAAATACGTTATAATTTAAGAAAAAAGCAACCGATATACCAAAATACCATAAGCAAGTAACATTACTGCGCAGAATACAATACAAATTTTTATGGAATTAAGTACTATTGGCTGACATTTTAAGGTCTACTAACTCTAAAAAGATTCAAACCCTGAAATTGGTGTACACGAACAGACTGACATCGTCAAAGACGTGTAACGTTTGAAATTTATTCCAAATCGAATTAAAGCAGATGCCACAACTTTTAATAAATTGTATGTATTAAAACAGCGATTTCTTAAAAAAACATAAACGTAATCTCTGGTAAACGTTTAAACATATTTGGGATATATAAATTGATCACTTTATTGGAATAAACAGGTCAAGCTGATATTTCAGTTATTTCTCTATATTTATACATAGAAAATGCAATATATCAAAAACTAACAAAGTGCTATACAAGACGGAAATCGTAGGAAATAAATAAATACATTTTTGCATTTTTTTTTAGGGTGAACTAGGTTCACGCGCGCTTCGGCTTCAATTGTGCTACCTCCAAGTCATGTGTGTGTGTATATGTTATCAGTGTACTCTTTTTACTCTATTTCATAGACCAGTCTCCAGAGGATAGCGACGTTAATTGTATCCAAACGTCAAATAGTCACCACGCTCAGTACCGATCCAGTGAACTGCGGAAAAAGTTCCACCTGTCCATGAATTTGAACGGAAGACTTGCTTATTTCAAACCTGGTACCCTATCCACTGCGCCACCGAGGTAGTTAGTTTTTATGTTACTGTGACTAGATGAATTATTTAATTGTTGTAAAATATAGTGAAAGAAATTTGTTTTGAATTAAGATATTAACTCATTCTAACATGACCTCAATTTCGGAGTCAACATCTAGGTCAACTATTAGACAAGAAAATCATTCAAATTTCACTTAACAAAAAATCAAAGGTACAAACAGAAACAAAACTTTATAACACAATATTTTTAGATCCTTTTTCACAATATTACAAGTAATAATAGTAATAAACTTGTTGGAAAAAGTGTCCAATCAAGGCAGACGGTGTATTGGTAACAATTTTCTATATTTCCTATAAATGGTAGCTGTATTACTAAACGATAGTACCGAATCCATTAAGTTGTAAGATTCGTTCGAAAAGGTCACTTCGTCTAAATAGTTTTCCTCAAAATCTGTTAGAAATTCAAAAGTTGAGCAGTGCCTAGATCTATCAACTTTTATGCATTGCAAAAATATTCTTCACTAATGAAAACCTTTCTTCTGGTTTAAATTTGGTTTATTGATGTTCATTTTCAATCTGTTTGTAATTGATGACCTAATTAACTGTGATTTAATCGGACTACTTTAAGTATGGTTTTTAACCTTTAGCCTGATGTACCAAATTTGATATGCCTGTTTTTGTTCTGTGTTGCCAATTATGAAGTACTAACCTCACTTTTTCTCTAAGTAAAATACAATTCTCTACAACTGTACATTTTATTGTATCTGCCTTGATACTGATACCTTGTCCCGGGTGGTGTAGCTTGAACAAGCTTCCAAGTTCGATCACTAGAGTTAAGCAAAGCTCTTTCTGGTCAGAACTTCGATGGGAGTTCCATGGCTGCTTCTCTCGGCGCCTCGTGATACGGCTGTCACGGAAATAGTTGGTCCCGGATGTCATAAAGGTCCCTAGTGGTGTAGCTTGAGCAAGCGTCCACGTTTGATCAGCAGAGTTAAGCAACGCTGTCACTGGTCAGAACTTGGACGGGAGTTCTACAGCTGCATCTCTCGGCGCCTCGTGATACGGCTGTCACGGAAATAGTTGGTCCCGGCGGTCATAACAACATCATGACAGTCGTTAGTGGGGTTGGAAGTCCTCATAACTGCACAGCGACGCCTATAATTGGCCTAACGGCTGTTGGCTGAGTGCGAATTAAGTAAAATAAATAAATAATAACATCATGACAGTCGTTAGTGGTGTTGAAAGTCCCCATAAAATGTACAGCGACACATATAATTGGCCTAACGGCTGTTGGCTGAGTACCAAATAAAATAAAATAAAAAAATAAAGGAATAATGCATTAAGAATACTGGCTTGGATGAAGTTTTCTTTTGAAATACTGCCCTGAAGAATGAATCCCAATTGCATACTATATTGTTTTATCGACCAGTCGTTCGTTACTGTCCTGCAACTTTAAATAATGTAATTATAAATATGTGAATTCCTGTTAAAAAATAAAATTTTCAACTTTTCACTTGAATCGTTTTGACAGACCTGATGCAAGTGACGTCAAAAATCTTAATCAAATGTGACACAAGTCGATGCAAAAAATTACAACTCGAATAATATTAGATTAAAAGGAGTCGCTGGGTTCTAGCGCACTTACGACGTTACTATTTCTTATACTAATAGAGGATCATTTTCTCACAAATTATAAATGTGTATAATGGAAAACTCTGTTAATTATTTTTTAGATAAGAAAAATGTAGAAATGAAAACCAACAAAAAAATTTTCTGATATTGATTTTAGTACATAATTATTATTAGTAATCAAAAGTCCATTTAGTGATTAAAAGGAATACAAATATGCATTGCAACAGGTAGAAACAAAAAGTACCTTTTCCCTAACGCAACACTGAAAATAATTAGGTGTTACTTAAATCATCAACTGAAGAGTTTTCCAGTAGAGTGAGAAATTAAACCATGACTGCAATAATTTTAGATATGTCACAAATGAATAACGTTTTCGTCTTTTAATAAGACATTGGCCAAAACAATTATGGTGCCCACATATCGTAATGAAAGTAATAAAGAGAATTGAAAACGCTGAATTCCGGAGAATGAATGAAATCAGTCTCATATATTATTATCGCTAGAAAAACCAACTGTAGAAATAGCACTTTCTACATTCACATTTGTCAAATGTAGTTCCTGTTATATCTTACCCCGTCTAGAATTCTATAAAAATGCTAGTAAGTTTATTATACCGCTAGGTCAGTTACTTCCAAAGTTGTAAAACTGTAATTAACATATGTCACCTGCAGAATATTTTTGTTTATTTTCTTATTTATTAATAGACAAGGTCTAGATATGTGAAACACCGGACATTGATAACTTACTACTATTTTTTTTTAATATAAAAGCGCACTGTAGTAAAATCTTATTTATTTGAGCGGTTAATCACAACTTACCATTTAACCTCATTGTGAGTATGGACCAAATCCGAAATTTCTAATTTTATTCAATTATCGCTTGGCACAAAAGCTCCATTTCATTGTTACAGGAATGATGTAGATAGGACGCCATCTATTCACTTGTTTCTGCTGCTTGGAAAACAGCCAATTTCACAAAATTTGATAACGCTATGCAATTTTTGGGCGTAGCTAGACCCTTGGATATGCGATAGGCCTCTTCAGCAAGGTTCAATCTCGTATTTTAATAAGTTTTCCGAACTCTGACACTCAAATTTACAGATAGTTCCTACCTCGTACAGATGTCCAAACTTGGCTCGAAGATGATCGGAGATGACGCTGCTGGAAACGCTCCCCTGGCTTCACTCAGGATGCTCCTGCAGACCCCGCTGATGTGATGCAGTGCAGATCTCTGGCTTCCGATTCGTAATTGTGCCGGAATCGAAGTTCTAAAATGACAGTTGTCGGCTGCCCATTTCAGTGGCAGATGAGATTTAAATTTTTTAAATTTTATGGTGGCGGAAACACTTCCACTGGTGCACGGTGATGTGTACAATAAAATGCAACACTTTTTATAATTGGTAAACACTTTTTATTTGCAAAAGTATTAATTTTAAGAGAGCACAATTTCGCACAAACTGTCTTAATTTGTCATTTCAATTGTTCTTTTCTTTTTTTACAAAAACGCCTCGTGTTGCTATGTTACCGTGATAATTTTTGTTAATTAGAAATTAGTTTTAATAGCAAAATGCACAAATGGAGTAAAGTTTGATTACATAAATCTTAAATTAACTTATTCTTAAATCTAAAAAAATTGTCCTTTGCTTAGAACTATCATTGCTCCTTCCGTTACGCACACAAATGTTTTAAAATCACTGCTCTGCTTTTTCACTTTGTCTTATTAATGCACTGGAAACTGAGTTCAAATTTACACACGTTGCTTGCTTTCTTTCTTTTCCGTTGCCTCATTTCGGGATTGCTCGTTGAAATTTTCTATTATCTTTTATTCCGATCTCATTTTCCTTTCAGGTTGCTTGCCATTTACTGACCTGTACTTTTATTAATAATTACGCTCATTTCGTCTGCACATAACAAACCTTTCGTGTCAATTAATTTTGTCTGGCCTTGCATTAAATATGAACAAAGCTATTTTATTTAATTATATTACTGTATTCAAACTCTCTGAAATATGGTTTGCTTATGCGTGCCTTTATCCGTTTAATTACTACTTCTCGCATCTCATTACTAATGCATTTAATACTTTTATTATTATTTAAATTGCAATTTCATAAAATATCTTTGCGCTTTATTGACTTGGTTAAATATTTTCACTGCAAACAGAGCCAAGTTGTAGGCTTAAAAACATCTCACATCATCTGCGCTACAACCATTTTTTGGCCTGGATCTTCTTTAGCTTTCTAGGTCTGGCCATTTTTTTCCAGTTGATAACATCATGACATCTGATAGTAATGATATCTTTAATGGGTGATTCAAAACGATATCTTGATTAGATACTTATACTCGTATATTCCATTCACGTTGTTTTGGCATAATAGGAGGCCATGATTTATTTTTTTAGAGTTCGACACACTGTTGTAAGTTACACAATTTTGCGTTACTTAAGTGCCTGACATGCGAACATATTTACCGTGTTGCTGAATTTCCCGCGACCATACACGACTTTAAAACGAGATGGTAGTGTTTGATCAAGTCTGCTAAAAATGATCAAAATTGGGTGATTCATCGGGTTATTCCTGCTTTGGGCAAGGCTTGTGTTAAATTAGATTAAAAAGTGTGAGAATTTTTCTATTGCAAACTAGTAAAACTGACAACAATGCACTAGATATTAACGCTATGTAGAACCACAAACTTAGAAGAACATAGCCTAATTAAACAGACAACTTTACTACCAACTTAAATGCCAAATTTCCATGGATGCATATTATGCCAAAACAACGTGAATTCCTTACTCGTGCAAACATATAACGCACTTACAACTAATTAGTTACATACATAATAAGGACATTTATGCAGATAAACAATTAGCTAGATGAACACGTTCAAATATTACCGTGCCTTCCACGAAAAAAATACATTGTTTAAGAGATTATATTTTGGATTTTTTATCTTTTATAGAAACGTATTACTTTAAAGCCCAAAGAAATTTCAATTGACTTTAGTAAATTCTAACTAGCATAAGTTGATAGTCTTTGTAACTAAATATGAAAATGCATATAAGCAGCTGCAAAATGAGGGTGTTTTTGCCCCTGTATACAGATAAGTAATTGACAATGTAATGAACGGTAGAAAATTAATTCCTTATTTAAAATAGGGGTTTACAAAAGTCCCACTAATTAGTATTTGTAATTATTCTAAGTGCCTTTTTCTGTAATTTAAAGATTACAGAGACATCTGGAGCTTTCCTCTATAATACAATCGTAAACTGATGTAAGAGACATACAACGAAATAGAAATTATTGAAGAATTCACAAACCACGTAAGTAATAACAAATAAGCACTAAAGCCAAAAACATAAAATTTTTCATCCACGCCAAAAGTTCCACGCTATACACGCGACAGCAACCTTGATAGACTAAACAAAGTACGTGGAGATAAACCGGCCATTATGATTTAATTGTATTATTTTGTCTGAACTATTGCTATTTTATTTGGAACATAAGAGTCTAATTTGTAAGAATAAGCTTATGTATAGATTATATGTATAAAAATATATGTGAAATTAACATAGATCTTTGGAGAACTGCACGTCTAATAGTTTTTATTGCACGAGTAGATAATTTACCAGCTACATCTGTGCAGCAATATTTATTTTTAGAATGTAAAAGAAGTTTCAAGAATACCACTATGTTCTAAATTATTTTAACGGCTTATGATAAGAACTCGACAATGTTTTGTTAGATGAATTTCACACGTTAGCATACCTGCAGCATATGTTCCCCAAACTTCCATTAGCCACATGTTCAACCAGTCGCTGTCTCATAAATTACTCAACAAAGATAGGCTTGCAGGTAGGTGTGCAGCCCAGCTGCCTCGATAAGTAAAGTCCTTGGTTACAGCTGCAGTGCATTACGTTCCCAAACGACCAGCTGCTGCTTCATAATTTAGTCACAGCACTCGTTAGGGCATTAAAAAGGCAGTAAAAGTTACTTCACGATTAAGATGTGAGCCATGGACCACACACGTTGAACAGATAATTTTGAGATGTCAATCAAAACACTCGTTAGCCAATTAAAAAGGTCTTAAAAGTCATTTCAAGAATGATATATCAGCCATAAATCACGCGTGTTGAGCAAAAAGCCTCTTCTCTCACGCTTGGCCAAAAATCTCACATCCCCGTACTGCTTCACCCAATGGCATTGTCGAAGTAATCTCCTGCTTGATTTTCAACCAATATTTGCAAACATCTGATTGTTTCCTGCCACAATCGGCTTTCAGATATTTTAAAAGGGCCTCGCATAGTTTTCGGTAAAGGATTCCTTCAGTGGCCGCATCCAAGCAATTTGTGTAGTTGGTGACGTGTATCTTTATGGGCTTTGACCACTACGGTTCTAATTTCCGGGGATATCTTCTCAATCCGCTCTGCGGGATTTAATTTACGGAACCGATCGATTTGAGTCACTTAACAAGGAATGAGTTCCGGAATTTCGTATCGTATAGCGACACTCCCGGATTTTCCTGCACAAGGAACCAGATACGTTAGACCAAGTTCTTGCACGGTAGCATCGTTTGCCATTTTGTGCTATCGGATTCTCAGCAGTTACGGTTGCCCCGTTTGCCACATTCCATTCTATCGACCTCCCCGGATTTTATTGCACAACTGCAGCGCCAGGTCCAAGCACTGTGTAAAATGTATATTAATGTAGATGCCCATTACTTTCGCCAAGTGAAATAGTATCGCGGAAGCAAATTAAAGTGACGCATGTTTGAAAAACCTCTTATAGCGTTCAGATAACGTTAAACTAGTCATTACCATTTCACGAATTCATAATACTGTAAATAGTTATATTTAAATTACAGAATCAGAATATTTAGCAGTTTGTCAAAACACCATGACGTCATGTAGGATTTGGTTAAAATTAATTAAGTCAGCTGTAATCATTGTACATAATAATTTTGGTGTTTTGACGTTAATATAATATTGAATTTCAATTCTTTTATGTTTTCTTTGAATTTGACGGTTATTGCACGCGTTCTCTCCTAAATGTAATTGTAAAAGGTGGGAAATCACTTAAGGTACGTTCCATCCGGGGCAGCGCAAGAAAGGCAGTCGCTCCAGCATTATCAACAACACACCTACGGGCGATTTTCTCTTTCTACTTTTAAGAAATCGCTCAGTGTTATCATTGGAAAAATGGTGGCGCTCAGGCATTTCATTCCCTTTTAAGTTATCAAGCCCTTGCCCTGTGTAACGGACAATCCCGAAATAATCTACGCCCTACCAACTTGCTGCCAGCAAACTTTTTTTTATTACCACCTTTACGAGCGAGCTGGGCTTCTAATCACCCAGTATTGTCGTAATCTCGTTTTATCGGGTAATAGTTGCTTGCAAGATGATTAAGTAAATAAGACTCTTTCATGGTCACCGTTGCTCACAACTCTTGTAGCATGCGATTCAGCTTCAGCAGAACCAGCAATAATCCAAACAAAGATCAATGAAGACTATCCTGTGACATAGAATGAAACATTTACAGTTTGCAGGCTCATATTTCTAATTAAATTTAATTTTAACTTTGACATGCGATAGAAGAACCTGCTACCGAGCAACTTGCATCTCTCATACGATCACACTCCCATAATGACTACACCAAGTACCCACATTATCAGTAGACCAAAAGTACCTAAACTAACCTCACCGAAAACGGATTGGGATGCCTTTCCAGTGTTGCTTGACGAACATCCCAGACTCAACCTAAAACATCCCAAAGATAACCACACCACCTGGAAAGCTACGAAAGAGTTAATATTCCCAGTCCCATACGTTCCTCCACTAAGGAAGCAAGACAGTAGCTGAGAAAGCGGCTCAAGTCCACCTCTATCAAACGACTGTAATCGTAACAATGATCCTGAGAAATTTTTGGAGAATCGCTGGCTGCTCTATGACTACCAATAAAGTCAATCTCCCCCCGGGGAAATGGGGCAAGAAATTCCCAAATGTAAAAATCATAAAGCCCCTAGCTATGACTTAATTTCATCCTTAATTCTCAAGACACTCCCTAAAAGAGCATTAGTACTATTGACCACCACCTGCAACAGTATCCTGAGGTTGTCATATTATGTAGTAAATTGAAAATGGGTGCAAATGGTAATGATCCACAAACCCGGTAAACCTCCACAAGAAACGAAGCCATATTGACCAATAATATCTAAAATATTTGAAAAGTTCTTACTGAATAGGGTTGTAGAGGCGGCCAAAATTGTACCATCACCAATTTGGTTTTCATAAAAACCATTTAGCGAGACAGCATAGTTACAGAATCGCAAATAAAAAACTCAAAAATCTTGGAGGGAGAAAAGTATGCCCAGCAGCCTTTTGTCGATGTAATACAATAAGCCTTCGAGCGGTTGTATCACAGTGGACTATACTTTATACCTTATACTCAACTTCAAGTCTAAGTACTGACTGCTACTTCCAAATAATATTCAATCTGGAAACATCCACAAATTACCTCATCAAGTTAGAGTTTCTACGAGGCAGTATGTTAGGACCCCTTCTGTATCTGATCTTTACCTCTAAAGTTGCTACTAACTGCTGTGAATAAAAATTCTCAAGTGATCTCTGAAAATCTGCCGAATCATCTTAAACTCTCGAAGACTGGCTTAATAATTGACGAATAACAACAAACCAAACTAAATCAACTCACACTACATTTACACCCCGCCTGATCGAATGTATTCGGTATCCGGTTATCAGTGAAACTCTGAAAAGCGAAGTAAAATACCTAAGATTAACACTGAATAGAAGAATTACATGGACATGACATACAACCACTTCGTGCCAAGCCGTCAAACATCGATATAATCTAAAGACTCCAATCTAAATTCCTAAAAATTGTGCTCCACGCTTCTTGGTACGTCACGTCAATAACCAAACGCTTCACGATGATGCAGGTATACCGACTGTTGAAGATGAAATTTACAGATTAACCAGAAATTATTTAAAGAACGTCCCAGAGCATCCAAATGAAGAAGCCATCAGTCTAATCTTGCTGCTGTAACCTGTCAGGTTCTTTTAGAGATAAGATAGCTGGAGTTGTATGAGTTCACCTAAGCTTTTGAAAACTTTACTTCTAATGTAGAGCTTATACTCGGGGCGCAGATTCTCATAAATTCCTTCCAACTGTTGATCCTCCACGGTCACACCATGTCAACGTAAAATGGTCTGGATGGATGTCGTGTAATCTGACATGGATTCCTTTTATCCCTGGATACGATGGCGGATTACTTCTGCCATCCAAAACTTAAATCGCGTGGGCAGATACTGGCCTCTAAAGGCTTTGACAAAGCTGCTCTAGTGTGGCCAGTTTAACTTATTCGTAGCGTTCCAGATGATGTGGTCATCTTTGGTGTGTTTATCATTAAACACTCGGAAAGCATCCGAATCCGTTTTCGATGAGGTTAGTTTAAGCACTTTTGGTCTACTGATAATATGGGTACCTACTTGGTATAGTAATTATGGAAGTGTGATAATATGAGAGATGCAAGTTACTCGATAGTAGTCTCGTCTATCGCATGTCAAAGTCAAAATTAGTTTTAACTAGCAATATGAGCCTATAAACTAGAAATGTTTAATTCTATTTTACAGGATCGTCTTCATTGATCTTTGTTTGGATTATTGCTGGTTCTGGTGCTACTGCATCGCATGCTACAAGAACTGTTAGAAACGATAGTCATGAAAGAGTCTTATTTACTTGACCATCTTGCAAGAAACAAGTTCTTATCATTAGCCTTAAATGATTTAGAACATTGTGATACCCTTAAAGTTTCTTTCACACCTTTAAAAAAAATTGCTGCATATATAACTGCATGTATAACTAGTAAATTATCTACTCGTACAATAAAAACTATAACACCCGTATTCATAGTCGTTCGCCAGCGGATCGCCGGCGACTCGCCAGAGATTCGGTGAAATAGTATGTTGGCGGCACTGTACGTCCATGTCAAATTCGAGGTGATCAGGTTAGGTTTTCAGTCAGTTTTGACAGAAACTGACACAAAATCTAACCTGCTAACCTCGAATTTGACATAGACGTACAGTGCCGCCAACATACTATTTCACCGAATCTCTGGCGAGTCGCCGGCGATCCGCTGGCGAACGACTATGAATACGGGCGTAAGACTTGCAGTTCCCCAAAGATCTGTGTTAATTTCACATATATTTTTTATGCATATCATCTATACATACCCTTATTCTTTCAGATTAGACACTTATGATCCAAATAAAATAGCAATAGTTCGGACATAATAATACAATTCAATCATAATGGCTCGTTTATCCCCACCTACCCTCTTTAGGCTACCAAGGTTGCTCTGGTATGTTAGGGTAGAACTTTTGGTTTAGATGAAAAATGTTATGTTATTGGCTGGACAAGTATTTAGTACTCTACTAGGTAAGTTTTATAAAATGTTACAAGGCAATATCTCGAAAACGGTTTCAAATATTTTCATTAAATTTTGGTCAGGTGATAGGGAGATGGGGGGACATATTTAAACGTATGTTTTTTTGTACACGTATGTAGTTTTTTACGTAGGTTTTAGTTTTATAAACAAAAGTACATCATCCTATCTAAAATTCCAAAGTTACGTCCCACCCCTCAAAATAGAGAGAGGAGATAAATGTCAAAAATATGTTTAAATATGTCCCCCCATCTCCCTATTACCTCACCAAAATATTATTAAAATATTTTAAACCATTTTCGAGATATCGCCTTGAAACACTTTAAAAAACTCATCTAGTATTATTATTACATACGTCGTTTGTAAAATCTTCAATAACTTATATTTCGTTGTATGTCCCTCTTACATTAGTTTACCATTGTAATATAGAGGAAAGCTGCAGATGCCTCTGTAATCTTTAAATTGCAGAAAACGCACCTAGAATAATTACAAATACTAATTAGTGGGACTTTTGTATAGCTCTATTTTAAATAGGGAATTAATTTTCTACCGTTCATTGCAATGTGATTTACTTATCTACATACAGGAGCAAAAACATCCTTATCCTGCAGCTGCTTATATTTCATATTTAGTTAGAAAGACTATCACCTTATGCATCTTAGAGTTTACTCAAGTCAATTCAAATTTATTTGGGCTTTAAGGTAATACGCTTCTATAAAAGATAAAAAATCCAAAATATAATCCCTTAAACAATATCTGTTTTCGTAGAAGACTTTTTTACACTCTGCGGTAGCATTTGAACGTGTACATTGAGCTAAATGTTTATTTTCATATATGTCCTTGTTATGTACTATGTAACTATTTAGTTGTAAGTGTTATGTGTTTGCATGAGTAAGGAAACTATCTAATCAAGATATCGTTTTGGATCGACCATTAAAGATATCTATCATTATCAGATGTCGTGATGTTACCAACTGGAAAAAAATAGTCAAACGTAGGAAGTTAAAGAAGATCCAGTCCACAAAAATGGTTGTAGCACAGATGACGATGATAGGGATAATATGGTTGTGATTAACCGCTTAAATAAATAACATTTTGGTGCACTGCTTTTCTATATTTTAAAAAATAGGAGAGTGTTATAAATGTCCTGTGCTTCACATATCTAGCCCTTGTCTATTAATAAATAAGAAACAAAAATATTTTGCTATCGACATATAATAATTTACAGTTTTCAAACTTTGGAAATAATAGGCCTAGCGGACCAATAAACTTGCCAGAATTTTTATAGAATTCTAGACGGGGTAAAATATAATAGGAAATAGATTTGACAAATGTGAGTGCAGAAAGTGCTATTTTTGCAGTTAGTTATGGTTAGTTTTTCAGTTGCTTCAACAGATACCCTTTGTCCTTTGCCCAATTAATTTTTGTAGCTGCCTTTACTTGAAATTCAAATATTATGGGCACAATTAAGGATTTTTTCACAAGCAGGAAATTGTAAGAGACTATTGCTTTACGCAATAGTGTAGCAACTCAGGGTTTATAAAATACAACACACAACACCGTATAAGTTCGTGGGTTCATGAAAGTGGCAATAATAAAATTATTTGGGGATCGAAAAGCAAAAACTGTTTTAATTACTGACTTTTTAAATTCGATAAAACAAAAGGTTCTAAAGCCATTAATTGGCTGAACTTGACATCAGTTTAATTACAATTGCTAATTGACACATAAAATAAACAAAGCCAAATGCTAATTTCAAAGGAGGTTTAAATTAATAACACAAAAACATTAGGTCTAAAAACAAAACTAATTGCACCATTGTCTTCAACGCATTTCTGATATGATGCCATGTCGAAGCGTTTTTAGCATGGATAGGGCTTTATCCCACATAAAACCCAGATGTGCTTCCTGAAAGGGGGTTCCACAGCCTTTCTGCTCGTAAGTCAATGTTATCTACTAGGGGGAAATTTTATTAACGAAGGTTTGCGCAAATATCTTGACGGGACCCTTGCATCCTGAAACTTCGCATGAAGTCCAACAACTCTGTCAGTGTATCAATGCTTCAATTTGTCCAACAACACCTCTAAGTATTTCCTTACCTTATACACTACACTTCCTTCTCATGGAACATATTTGATTAAATAACTGGTTCGTAATAGTTCTAATTTCACTGTTACGTATGTTGGTAACCGTCAGGGTCCCGGGTGGTGTAGCTTGAACAAGCGTCCACGTTCGATCAGCAGAGTTAAGCAACGCTCTCGTTGGTCAGAACTTGGATAGGAGTTCCACGGCTGCATCTCTCGGCGCCTCGTGGTACGGCTATCACGAAAAAAAGTTGGTCCCGGCGGTCATAACAGCATCATGACAGTCGTTAGTGGGGTTGGAAGTCCTCATAACTGCACAGCGACGCCTGTAATTGGCCTAACGGCTGTTGGCTGAGTGCGAATTAAATTAAATTAAATTAAATATTTAATTTTATGTACTTCCAGGCTTCCCAGATCTTGAACACACACATGCTCTTCAGGTACGGCACTTAAATTCTGCAGTTGCGGCCCCAATATTTTGTTGCCGGCAATCTCGGCGTCCAATTGACCCCAGGTCAATTCCGATAGCAGCTCCAGCGTACGGCAACGGCTCCATCAACTTTGCTAGTGTACCAAGTGTGTGAATCCTGGTGTTTGGGCCCTGTGTTACAGTCCAAGCGTATTTTAGCTTGGTTTTGCGAAAACATAACCCCACATTTTTCCGGAAAACTATGAAAGAATCCCGAACGTACTTGGTGTTGTTTGGAATGCACTTAGCATGTGTGCTTAACTTAAATTATCTAAGAGTTATTTGGCTACTATTTACAAAAATGTCCTAAACTATACTTTTGAAACACACTTATGCCTTAAATGTGACTATTTACAGCGGTCGACATAAATTCTGCGACAAGGACATATGTTTGTATCGGCAATTTTACTTGTGTTAGTTGCTCATCACATTAGAGTGTAAATATCTTCAACGTACAAGCACATATCACACCAATACATATAATAGCGAGTTTGTTACGGTTATCGCCGTCTCTCCCTTTACTTTTCCCTTTCATAGTACACCATTCAGTTGTCTTATAGTAGTTCTTCCATGTCCATATAGTTAACTCACTTACTAGCAAAAATACAAACTATATTTTGTTATGAAAGGGTTGTCGAAACTAGTTTCTTTAAGTGATCCACTCAAATGAACGGCGGCGGCTATAGGTTTTAACTATTGATACAGACGATTTAAATATGTTTAAATAGAAAAGAAATTATATAAAGTGTGCAACTGGAACCGAAAAAGACTTTAGTGCACAAAGAGCATGCTGAATTTGTGTGGAACGCTTTAAAGACCATTGTAAGCAATAAAAACAATAATGAGCCAGATCCACTGTTAGCTTTTTACTTACCTTTAGTTCGTCGCTCTTTAATTATTTAACTAAACAATTGAACATTATATAAGTGTACTTGAGGCCCGTCTACTAGCAACAGTGAAGACGTCGCGAATTCTTTAATTAAGATGTTAAAGGGAGCCCCAACAAGTTAATACTCAGGTACACTGATATATGTCAAGAAACTTGTAACTTCACTGTATATCTAAATAAACAATTATTGAACCCAATGCTTGTAATTAAAATGAAAGAGAGCAATACCCTTAACTAGTTTTATTATCACTCAAAACTTGAGACATCCAAAATTGGCCTATTATATGAACGGGACGGCGGGGTACCCCTATTAACTTAAACTACTAGTCTTTCTAATGTTTACACAGCGTTTTCATATGCAAAATATCATCAAAATCACTTATCTGTTCGTGGTTACACTTGTAGACGTTTAATGAATCAGATTAACTGTCAGCTTGACAGCTCCCAATCGTCAGCTATCACCTGCGGCAAGTAGTCCTCAAAACTGCCTGGTGACTTCCAGCAGACTAAACTTTCTGTAGGTTTTCACTCCTACACTTTTTTGCCTGTTAAACAGGCAATAAACTTTGCAAACGTTATTCCGTGGTTTCCCAAATCGCTTCTAAGCTCGAATTTACATTCGTCGGAAAAATAACACTCTCTTCTTAAATCTCCTACCAGGAAGGTTGGCCAGTAACATTCCCTACTATAGCCCAAACCATATGCTATGGCGAAATTATCACTTATATAGCACAAAACCCCTTGCACTTTCAAATGCTGTCACACGTTTTTTTTCAAAACAAAATCGTTGTTTATCTTTGTCCTCTAGTAACGACCAATGCCAATCTGATATTAATTTTTATGAGCTATCATCGCATTAAACCCATTTGATCTCTTATTCAACACTTATATACTGTAGATCTAGTATTAATATCATATGCTTTTAGCACGTAACACCACTACTTCTTAATATCAAACTGCACTACAGAAATCGTGAAAATATTTGATAAGTAGGTTATGTATAAGTAGTATTCAGCATTTTATGTTCGGTAAATGTAAATTATCCTGTTAGTGTAAATAAGTATGTACTTGAAGCTAATAATAAACTGAATAATTCTAATGTGAATTCCATTAATCAATTAAGAAATGTGATATTTTTTCAAAAAAAAAAATCTGGTGTGATACACGTACACAACTTCCTTTTACAGTAATCTTATATTATATATAAAATTTTATTTTCAATTTTTAAGCATTTATCAAAAATTTTCAAGAATTACAAATTCTACAAAAACGGTACAAAATAGAGCGTTAGTTGAAGTTACAAATTTTCTCTAAAATTTTAAACTGAATTCAAAAATGTAATAATATACCGGGTCTTCTATTTAAAATAGGAGTTAATAAAAAAAAGGAAAAAACAAAAGAAACCTATTTTAGAGGTATCAACCTGAAAATCACCTATCTCACATTAATACACGTTAAAAATGTAATAAACATGTAAAGTTTGAAAGAAAATCGTTAGAGCCGTTTTTTGAAAAAATCGAAAATAACTGAAAAATCACAAGAGTAAACACCATACTTCCGGTTATGCGATTTTGGTCAAAAGCTTGCTGCCGCATCTAGATAGTACACAAAACTGATATATGAAGTTTCGACGCCATACCTCTTTTCGTTTTTGAGATATTCTGTTCACAGACATTCAGACCGACAGACACACAGACACACAGGCAGGCCAAATTTTTAGGGTGAATCCAATACCTCCTTTATCCATATACCGCTAAACCATACGGAGGATAGACTGCAAGGAGATAATCAATGCCCAAGAAAATTAACAAACGGCTAGTGTCAAACATCAACAATACATTTATTCAGAAGAACAACCTTAACACTCCATTGTTTTACGTAAGTACTTTGAATGAAGCAACCATATAAGTAGCACAGAATCGCTTGAACAATGTGTGAAAACCCTAATTGAAATGAATTATACCAAGCTCTCCAAAAAAGCAATTCGACAACATAATCCACGTATTGCACCGCACGGTGAGGCTTCCCCGAACGGACACGAATATAGACAAGTACAAATTATCATACAAAAATCCAAGTTTGTTGCATTATCGCCGAATAGGGCACGTATATCAGTAAAATTACGAAGTTTTAATCAAAAATTTAAGATCAAGTTAAGGATTTTTGACAAGTAGCAATGCGAATCTCGAGACCCTTGCAGAAATATTGGAGCAGAAACTCAAAATCAAAACTACAACGAACAGGGAGAAGAAAAAATAAAGCAGAAAAGAGCCTAGAAATTAATGCAACAGAGCATTACTAGGTGAAAGCAGAGCTTACCAAACCATACCTTTGGTTGCGGGCGGCCTTAAGTTGTTTTACTTCTGAAAAACTATCACATCCTAAGGTAACCAGATGGGTGCCGGAATTTACCAAACCAACAAGATAAATCTGACGCACATTGTTTATGGTTTTTGCGAGAAAAAGTGATCTCTTAAAGCGTCACCAAAAGAAAGCTCCGATGAAGAACGTTGTATAGCTAAGAATGCAGAATCAAGAACCATCAAAATTGGCGAAAAGGAAATGGGGGCTAAATAATATACCCACGCTGAAACTACATACGGGAAGTTTTGGAAAAAAATGAATGCCAGTCGCCAGTCGTATTGTAGAACTCTAAGTTGGCTTACCAGTTACTTTAACATTAATGATATTATTAATACCTTAATAAAATGTAGCATTCACCTTGGCATTTAATATCAACTTGGTATTTAACCATTATTTTGCAAGTTATAGGACTAAACTATATTTCTTACATTGCAATAATTAGATTAAAACGTATTGTGTACTTAAACCTTACAGTGAATGTTTTGCTCGCTCGAATAGGGAAGTGCAAGCCAGCGGAATGCTAATCCCGTGTGCTATTATTAGAACTGCATGCGACAGAGTGACCTAGCAGTTTGGTGCAACTTCACGCTTTGGAGGAGGCAGGGGACAGTCGTGAAGTAATAAGCGACTTGCAAGCAAAAAGGGACGCCACGCGAAGCATTACAAAGTGCCAGCTTGGGAAAGCATCCACGAGATACAGCAGTTCATAACCAGAAGCTGATATTCTGGCTGTCAGTCGAGTTTCAAGAAAGCCAGTCGATTTTGCAAACACACGAAGTCTATGTGGGAACAGCTACCGAAGCCACGGAGCTGATTTCTTAGTCATCTTTCGTTACTATAATTACATTTTACGAGTGAATGTAAGGCCCCGGAAGATTGGGAATAAAAAGCCGTCATAAGGAATTAACTGCTATTTCAACTCATTGTTCAATAGTTTTAACGAGCATCACGTGCCCAAAGGCCACGTGCGTGTAATCCCTGAATTAGCAAGTCAGAACAAGGCGTTTCCATCATTCCCTGGATATATCGCGTCAGCTGATTTCAAGCTACTGGAGTCAGGACCGCATTAACCGAACTTGTGTGCTGGATTTAAACATTATTAACACTGTTAGTTTTTTGACTTGGCGTTGATGATTAATAAGTCATACTTAAAGAGTGTATTCGAGCATGTAGATTCAGCATTAACCTCGTGAACCGTTCTGTTTGTGCTATTCAGTACGCATATAACATTTATATACTACCAGTGTGTATTCTGTTTATGTATTTCCATGTATGTATTTTCTTTTACAGCGTATATGTATTTTCATGTAAATTGTTTGATTTTCATTTCCGGCAGGATGTGCATGTATAATTACGGCATGATAGGTGGCTGCAGGCAGGCTGGAACGAGCACTATTGACATTTCCCTTAAATTCACTGAGGTAAGAGCGGGTCCTGTGCTTCTACGGGTGAGTTAACTAGCATACAAAGAGCAATCTAAATTCACAATAAAGTAGAACATAAGGGACGGAAAAATTTATATTACATACTGTATTACTATAGTAGTGTATGAAAAAGCATTGCCCTTATACAGGGTGGTGACTTGTACGACGCAGCATAGGGATTTCAATAATAAATTTTTAATGTTTGATTATTAGCTCCCCTATTTTATTTTGAATTAAAGTGTATATAAGTTTTTCTAGAGAAAAAAATACTGCATCTGTAGATACCACTGTTTATAATGTTCCAATTTCCGGAACCCTATAAATTAAAGAAATAAAAATGCTATTTTTGAAAAAATCAGTGGTGCCTTGGAAATATGTAAACAAACCACATGCACATTTACTTTTGTCATTGCTTTTGACGTTTATAACAGATCATTAAATATTCTTCCCATTTTAACATTTTAATTTTAACATTAACATTTTAACATTTTAACAAATGTATTCAACTGAAGAAAAACTAGAAATGATAAAATGGTTTTATGCTGGAAATAATGCTCGTCAAGTAAGTACTTTGTTTAGCGCAAAATATGCGAATCGGCAAATTCCAAGTAGATCATCCATTGATAAATTAATCCGTAAATTTGAAACTACAGGCACGGTATTAAATAATTGTAAATGTAACAATTACACTGAAAACGTGCAGCAACATAAGGAAAATGACAACACCTTGAATGTTTTGGCAGCAGTAGCTGCAAATCTAAGTGTAAGTTTAAGGCAAATAGCGGAAGATATTGGCTTGCATCACAGCCGAGTCCTGCGAATTTTGAAAAAACACAAGTTTTGCTCTTACAAATATCAGTGTCAGCAAGAGTTGCCTGAACGTGATATGGAGAAGAAAAGTGCATTTTGCTTCCAAATTATGGAAAAATGTAACAAAGACAGGGAGTTTTTGAATAACGTTTTGTTTACAGATGAATCCACATTCACATTGCATAATGAACCAAATGTGCAAAATTGCAGAGTATGGGCTACTGAAAATTTACAAACCAGGACCCAATATTCCCAAAAAGTTAATGTTTGGGCGGGAATACTAGGTCATCACATTGTAGGACCAATTTTCTTAAGGAAAAACCTCACAGGAGAGCGCTTTTTGCAATTGTTAGAAGAGGATATAGCTCCGGCGGTGATCGAAGTTGCTAGAGACGATCAAGAAATTTGGCTTCAGATGAATGGGTGCCCCGCGCACAACACTCGTGAAGTGCGCGACTTTGTAAACTACAGTTTTTCCAATAAGGTGATTGGTCCAAATTGTTTAATTAACTGGCCTGCTAGGTCCCCCGATCTTTCACCCAACGATTTTTTTCTTTGGGGACATATAAAATCGTAAATTTACTCTTTTCAAACTATTGAAGAGCTAAGAAATTGTATTCAAGCCCAATGCGATAAAATATCACAATATCAGTTAGCAAATGTTGGACGGCAATTTTACGACAGGTTGGGTCATTGTTTAGTAGTTAATGGTGCTTTGTTTAAACATTTGCTATAATTTATAAATTTTTTATGTTTTTGTATTATTATTATACGTACCATCGAAGTCAGAGAAAACTGGGACAGGAAGATTACGCAGTTACCCTACTTTTCGAAAAGTGTAGTTAAGATGTAACATGTTGACTGAACTGAACGTTATTAAAGGAGACATCCCACCTTTAATAATGTTCAGTCACAATGCCACATCTAAACTACACTTTTCGAAAACAAGGGTATCTGCGTATTTTTCCTGTCCCAGTTTTCTATGACTTCGATGGTACATAATTGTGTTTTGTTATGGTATTTAATTAAATCCTGCTTCCTATAGATACTAATTTCTTTGATTTTTCGGCTTTCGGAAAATTATAAACTTTGGTATGTATCGATACCTACAGCATTTTTTCTAGAAAAAACAAATACACTTTAACAAGAACAGAATTTAATAATCATTTATAAACGTCAAACAACAATGACAAAAGTATCTGTACATGTTATTTGTTTACATAATTCCAAGGCATCAGTGATTTTTTAAAAATTGCATTTTTATTTCGTTGATTTCTACGGATTCGAAAAAGGGAAAATTGTAAACAAAAGTATGTAAAGATGCAGTATTTTTTTCTCTATAAAAAGCTTATTTACACTTTAATTTTTAATAAAATCGGGAAGCCAATAATCAAACATTAAAAATTTTCCATTTAAATCCCTATGCTGCGTCGCGCAAGTCACCACCTTGTATAGTTAACGTGGAATTACTCTGTCAAACAGTGGATGAATTCCAATAAGCTTAAATTACACACGTCCGCATCTAAGTGGATGGTGTTTGAGAAAAAAGGAGATATCAGGAAATCATTAGGAGGATAGTTCTATAAAATTAGTACAAATTGATCTTGAAAATCTTCTTCTTCTTCTTCTTCGTATGTTAGGCCTTAAGGCCTGTAGTTAACGGTTTGTCACTCCCGAGATTTGGACTGCCAACTGTCCTTCCATCGTTTTGGTGGCCTTCCTGGCTGATCTTGAAAATGTCAAAGCAATATATTT
The DNA here is from genome assembly GCA_940337035.1 of Agriotes lineatus. Lineage (NCBI taxonomy): Eukaryota > Metazoa > Arthropoda > Insecta > Coleoptera > Elateridae > Agriotes > Agriotes lineatus. The sequence continues at coordinate 9,900 of CALNHX010006057.1, read as the reverse complement.
GTAGATAGAAACTTAAGTTCCAGGCAGCATTTTCAATGTATCTGTAAAAAATTAAGTTTTTTACCACGTATACGTCAAGAGCCGTTCATCTTGGAATTATGAGCTTTCATTTCTTATAAAGTTCGTATTTTCATTTGTTTCTGGTCATATAATAGCTAGTAAACTACATAAAGATTTATTTAGTTATTGTTATCGAGAACAAAACTGGTTATTCAAGACCCAAAATCTGATAAGAGCCTAGCTTAGCCTTAAATCCAGTGGAATACGAAGATACAAAGGAAGTGGCTACTGCTATATGGTGTGCCTAAAGATAAAGCTTTGGGGCCGCTTTTATTTATAAATAATGTTTAGAGGTAAAACTGATTATACTCTGTATAGTAATATGGAATGTGGTTTTATAATCATATAAAATCTATTAATTCATTTTTCCAAATTTTTCCAAATTAGAATACGTTGAAATCTAATCATCGAAGAAGGGAATAAAGTTCAGTGTTTAAAAACAATAATAGATACATAAATATTAATAATAAATGTGATATATCAGCTGCATTGATAGTAATAAAATAAATCATCTTAGCTAAATGACATATTTCAAGGTTTTCACTCACATTCTGTAATAAAGTGCGTTAAAAAACCGTTATCAAGTGGCCTTGTGTCAAACAGTAATTCTTGAAAGCCATGTCGTAACTTATTTTATCTACGACCACTACTAAAAGTAGGCGTTTTAGCGCTAGCTTGTTTCACTAAAAGTGACGTTTTATAATTTACCGTGTTTAAAGAAATCAGCTGTTTACTTTTAGCACATGTGCTAAAAGTGAAGCGAGGTTCAAAACTACAATTTCGAACTGCAAGTGAAGTTGTAAAGCTATTCTAGTTGCTTCTTGCGTTACAGGTAAAGCGTTTTTGAAATAATTAAAGCGTTATGTAATGAATACAGTCATATGTGGAGTATCAATAATTACATTTCGTAACTCACCTTGACAGCACGGGCGTGGCCAAACAATCGCCACCGCGGCGCAGGCCTACTATTCATTATGACATAAATTAAAAACGTCGCAGATGCCAACCTTTCTTAAATCGATATTTATGGATTAATAACGGTAAAATTAAGGTCGTAGGTAAAATATTGTATGCAACGCGTGCTAAAAGTCGTTTATGCGCGAGACATGTTATGAAACTCAGCCTTCGGCTTCGTTTCATAATATTCATGTCTCGCGCATAAACGTCGACTTTTAGCACTTGTTGCATAAATAGCTATTATTAATTGCGTATGCACACAACCTCACTTTGACAACTGACTACTCAAGGGACCGAGCGCGTTGAATTCTGGGTAGAGCGATGTAATGATATATAACCTCACTTTGACAACTGACAACTCAATTGACTGAGCGTGCTGAATTCTGGGTAGAGCGATGTAGTAATCACCGCCATGCAGTCGTAAGACAAAATCTAGTTCACAGCCTTCTCGATAACGTTCTTTTAAACGGACGTTACCTATAACGAAATGTGTTGATTTCTATTACAGTGACTCTATAATAGCACAAATTACAATCTTTGAAATAAGTAATAGCTGAGTACAGCTAAAAGTAAGTATTTTGTCTGCGTTTCTATAGCAAGCACGAAATTTGACTAAAATTATCACTCTAGCCACTAAATACAACTCATTTCGTAATGTAATAATTATAATAAATGAATTTATTCTGAACTGTACATATACACACAGCTAGTTAACTACATAAAATTTTAAACCATAATATACCATTATACTATAACCATAGCTTACAATGAAATTGTAATATATTGATATACCCCTTTTAGTTTGACTTTTCTGATGCTATATAATTTATTTAATTTAACCAGCTCGGGTAGATTAAATACTATATAAGCCTGTATGATACTAATTTTTAGCTTATAACAAATTTCCGCTTTAGATGAATTTATGTAAATTATATGTCCTTTGATATAAATTATTTATTATTGGTTTTATTCAATATTTCTAGCAGGACAATTACTCTTAAATCAGGCGGGGTTCATGCATTAGAAATCTTATTATTACACTTGAAAAGTAGTTTTGTTCAATGAAAGTTTACTTCAAAAATTATATGACAGTTCTACAATTACCAATGTCAAAAGACTATAAAAGTGGAAAATCAGTCAAAAGCATATTTACTACAATTCTTATCATTTGATAAACATGAAAAATGTAAGTAGTTCCTTTTTAATTATCGTATCCATTTTATTATAATGTTTTACTTTTAGTTCCTTCAACAAATACCTGCAGTTGCCTCCTTTCCAATCACTTCAATCAGCTTCTTCAGTTAACCAAGCGCATTCCGTCTGCTCACAGAAGCTCTGGGACACCCATGCAAACACAGTTCCCACTCAACACTGCAAGCTCCCGGTCAGCTATAAAATCCTTACTTTCAACTGCCAACCCAAGTATAGATACAATCAACTACAAGTAACAGTAACTGCAATGCCTCTTTTCTAAATCTCATAAGATGTCTGCAACCTCCAACAAGAAGCTCGATGATGTCCACTGAAATGCCTTTTATCCAATTCACATGATGTAACCAACGAATAATAAAATCAATACTAGACCCAATTTTATTTAATAGATTACCGCAGTTTTACTTCCTATGTTACTTCACATTTATTTCATCTCGTTAATTTATTGTTACTTACTCCCTTTTATATACTAATTAGATTAGATTAATAAATAACTTCATAAAAGGGTTTTTGTTATTTTAAAATTTGAACTTTTACAAAATAGGTTTACATTTTTCAAATCAAAATGTCGTTATTTTTATATACCTACAATTTTCCATAGTAATATATTTTATGCATTTTTTGTAATTTAACACCCATAGTACATTTATTTATGAATGACTTCTTCAAATAATTATTCGGCATTAACTTTCCACCATAATTCAAGCAATATTTACATCATATGTTAGAACCTTTCTCTTTCTTAATCTGAATTGTTCGACTGGATTTGAATTCTAATCCATGGGCGCCGTTGCATAGGGGCAAGGAGGGGCTTGCCCCTCCCTGTATTTTTTCAAAAATAATATAATCCACCATTACGCGCCACGCGCTGACCGCCGAGCTATCAGAACTCACCGCACAGAAATTATTTTCATAGGGTGTAATAATATTATATCGTGTGGGTAATAACAGCAACGATTTATTCTTTTGTCCACCCTAAGGTTCTGCTTACTTTACAGAACCGATTCTTTGAATAAGCAGAAATAAGTCGATAACCGAAATATCGAGATGAAAGGCGTCTATGAATTCGTCACTCAGCGCGATACAAAACAACATTTAAACTTCCGTTTCTTGACGCCTTTATATAAGGGCCGACCGATGTTGGATTTTTTGTGTCTAGGCACGTTCAAGTAATAAATTCAATGGTTCGCCAAATCCCAGTGCACCTGCACGGAATGTTAGCTAATATTTAAAATAAATGCATTACTTATCTCAAGTTGGTCTTATTCGCTCTCTGGTTGAGTTACTGCTGTTAGATTATTGTATATCCTGGTTTACATTGTTTTTTATTTGGTACTTCGATCCGATCTATACGGTATGTGTATTTTTTGCATCCTTTATTTTATTTGTTAATTAATTTTATGTCTGCATTATTGTGTATCGCTATTACTAACACTTCACTATTTTGTGCGCTTCGATGCCCAAACCATAAGGTGAGGATGTAGTAAAGAACGTAATGATTTTATTATTTTTAATTTAGATACACAAAAAGTGTTGTTAATGCAGGTATTTTTTCCAAACCCTGTAGTATTTTGTTTTTATATTTTTTAAAATCTAATAGCATTTTTTAGATGCGCATCAAGTGTTTCTTATTTTAGACCCTCTGTGAATTTAATTGTCTTATCTCAATATCGAAAAAATATTGCCCCTCCCTGAGAAGTTTTCTAACGGCGCCCATGTTCTAATCGGTTAATTTACTAAATACACCTTTGAATAATAAATGATATTCTTTCTTATACTTACTTAAATTCATCTTTGTATTTTTTTATAATTGAATATTTTTACCGTTCTATAAATAATATAATACCTAGGAATTAACTTTCATAATTAACTTAGCCTTCAGATGCTACTATTGCAATATTTATGAAAATTATAAGCTCTATTGATATTCTATCGATAAGTTATGAAGTTGACATATGGCATGACGATTGATTGATGCAACTTTCACAGAAAAGGAGTTTAAATGATGAGATTGTTAACATTAAGACTTGCCAAAAATCAAAATTAGTTGTATTTTACGGTATTCAAGTTATTTCTGTGTGTATCTAAAAGTAATTAATAAAATAAGCATTTCTATTTACGTATACTGTTTTTTTTATTCATCCGATTCATGTGTTTTGAGGTATCAAATTGCAGAGTTTTCTGCACGCTTTTTAATAGTATCAATAACTTTGAGAATAATTAAAGGGTAAAGGTGATAAGTGAATTTAAAGATTTTACTGTGCAAGTGACAATTGATTTTAAAAGCTCTTGGGGTTTCATAGATAGCGTTTTGTCAATTAGAAGGCGTGATTTGAAGCAAGTCATACATTTTTGTCGGATACTGTGAGTTTTAGCCAAGAGACTCTGTAATACAACTTGAAAGCGTAATTTTTTACCATTCTTCTATTTGAATTTGAAAATAAGAAATTACACCTGTGTCAATATTTTATTATATTCGTATAAAACGTGTTAACTTCCTGTCGGGTCGGGTGGTACCGTGACTTTTAAATTAAATTGGAAACACAAACAATATGTCAAATTGGAAATTTGCAGGTTAAGTTTTGCGTCAGAGTGTGTCAAATAACAAACAAAACCAAACCTAATAACCTCGAATTCGACATAGACTGGCACTACACTTCAGTACTGCCAACGTATAACACAAATAACAGGCGACTCTAATTATAAATTTAAATGATCTCACGGTATTATTTACACACATATTTGCTCCGATATCAACGAGCGGTTAAATCTAGAGATGGCAAAGTTATTTAAGGTTGGAAGTCAGCCTAACATAAAAACCCAAGCCACAAAGCAGGCAATAGCTAGCGGAAGATGTTAAAGAAGTGCTGAATTTACTGGGGCTTTTTAACGAGTTCAGAAAGCAGCGGCAACCATCTTGGATCCATCGTCAACTGTTTGGCACTGTCCTGCATGACGGTCAACGGGAACACAGTGACGTCAGTAATCCAAGTCAGTAGAGGTGTTTTCTTTCATGTCCGGTGGTTAAGATGAGAGCATTTTGTTTGTTTTTGATTGGTAAGATGGCGGGTAACGAGGAGCTGTGTGCAAAATGCAGTAAAGAGTTTAATGGTGATCAAATAATTGGTTGCGATGGAAACTGTGAAAAGTGGTTTGATTTGAAGTGTGCCAAATTAACTATAAGGCAGTATAACGTCATTAAAGAGTGTAAAGCAGTTAAGTGGTACTGTGATGACTGCTATGAGGAAAGTAAGGTTAGGTCAGACGTATGTAATGAAATACGGGAAATTAAGAAGTTATTGTTAGAAAAGCAGAACAAAAGTGACATGAACGAGATTAAACCTTTAGAAAAGAGGCCATACGCTGATATTTTGAAGAATGGGAGAAGAAATGAAGAGGTATTAATAGTTAGATCGAAAGCTGAGGTCATTGACCCACAGAAAATAGCAGTTGCGGAAGAGATTAAGAATAAGATAAATCCATCAGAACTAGAGATAGGTATAAACAGAGTGATGAATATAAACAAAAACAGTGCAATAATAACATGTGAAAGTAAGAAAGAAGTTGAAAAGCTAAAAAGAGAAATCGACAGCAAACTAGGAGCGACTACAGTACTAGAATACCAGTAAAAAGGAACCCAAGGGTGAAGATTGTCGGCTTAAGTGAAGAATGGAGAGATAAAGATGAACTGAAGAAGTGTATGTTACAACAAAACAAAGATTTATTCATAGAACCGGATGATTTCAAAATAATAATTGTGTATAAGGGAAGATATACACATACCGCAATCATAGAAATCGGAGTGAAAAATTATAATACTATAATGCAAGAAGGAAAAATTAGGTTGGGGCTGGTCATGCTGTACAGTATACGAGCATACTAGTATCATGCGATGCTATAAATGCTGTGGATTCTTTCATACGAGTAAGCAGTGTACTAATAAAGCAGTATGTGGAACTTGTGGTCAAGATAGCCATGAAACAAAGGAGTGTACTAACAATGTAAAAAGTGTGTAAATTGTACATCGGCGAACAATAAATTTAATCTAGATTTAAACGTAAACTCATCGAGTATATGATATAGAGTGTCCAGTGTATAAAAGAAAGTTGCAGGACCAACAGAGAAAAATTAAATACGAATCTGACGAATAGCAACTAAGGCAAAAAAGTGGGGAAGTTGTATATTGTCAGAACGCACAAAGAGTTATCGCGCATATAGATGAATTGAAACATTTTTTATTGGAAGAGAATCCAGCAGTGATGTGCTTAACAGAAACACACTTAACTGATAAAATTGGTGATTGTGAAGTATTCAGTGGATAATTATGCTGTTGTGCGCGTGGGACTCAACAAGCAGAGCTACCGGGGGTGTTCTAATGTACATCAGGCAGGACATAAAGTTCTGGATAGACAGAGAATTTGTGTTACAAATGAACTACTGGGTTCTGTTTATTAAAATTAAGTTAGCAGGGGAAAATATGTTACTGGGGTGCTTGTATCATTCTCCAAATAGCTCGGATGCAATATTTCTGGAATTCATAGAGAATTTATGTCAAGAATACTTATCAGAACAGAAGTGTGTTATGCTATTAACAGGTGATTTCAACATTAATTATAATACAAATTGTACGTACCCTATAGACTGAGACGATGCTGTAATGAGAATGGGTTAAAGCAGAACGTAAATGATTATACGCATATTAGTAGTAACGGTCAGGTATCATTAATTGATTTAGTTTTGAGTAATTACAACAAAATTATTAATGTGTCGGTATTACGCCAACCAGTCTTCAATAACCATTCGTTGATAAAAATAAAGGTCAAAGGGAAGGATGAGGCAAGACAGGGAGTAAGAAAAATCATAAGAGAAAAAATTACTGAGACTAATCTAAATACATTCAGGGAGAGAGTTAAAAATATACCATTTAATTATAGAAGTAATGTAGACGCAAAATTTGTAAATTTAATAGTAGTATGCTAGATATAATTAATGAAGTGAGCCCAAAGAAAATCAATAATTCAGTTAAAAAATAGTAAATCATGGTTTAGTGAGGAGATTAAAACAATAATAAGAACACGTGATATAAAGTACAAAAAATTTCTCATAACTAAGAGAGAGATGACTGGGAAGAATATAGACTGTATAGAAATTATGTAACTAATAGCATTAGGGAGGAAAAAAAGTTGTATTATGAAAGGCTTATTGATGGTAACAAAGGGGATAGTAAATTAATGTGGAAGACCTTAAAAAGTATTATAGCAGGTAATAGCAAGGAAAATTATGATAGGATAGAAATATATGGTATTAAATATGAAGATCCAGAAGAAATTGTAGATAAACTTAATATGTATTATGTAGACAGTATTGTAGAAATTGCTCAGGGTATACCAGTACCAAATAACTGCAATGACTATGCAGGAACGGTCTGTGATAAATGTTTTGAAAGTTTTAGGTTGGTAGATAAAAAGGAATTGTACTCAATTATAAATTCAATGGCAAGTAAGGGTAGTCCGGATGAAATAACTACAGAAATGTATAAAGTGGCCTATAATGAATTATCTAACCACGTAATAAACTTAGATTAACAGTTCGCTAGAGGAAGGGATTGTCCCAGAAAATGTTAAGTTATCAACTATAATCCCCATTAAGAAAGTCCCTAATGCAAAAACAGCTGAACAATATAGGCCAATAAACACAATGCCAGCAATGGGTAAAATAATAGAGAAAATAGTATATATACAATTGTTACAGTACTTAGATCAATGTAAGATACTAAGTACCTATCAGTCAGGGTTTAGGCAATCACATAGCTGTGAAACTGCTTTTCAATATATATTAAATGAATGGAAAAATAATATTGATGATGATAAGATAGTGGCGGCAATATTCTTAGATTTAAAAAGAGCATTTGAGACTATAGATAGGAGAAGATTGTTAAATAAATTAAAAAGTATTGGCATAGAAGGGAAGGTGCTAAAATGGTTCGAAAGTTATTTAACAGGTAGAACGCAAGTTGTAAAGTGTGGTGATGTGGTATAAGATGCATTAAATATAGATGTAGGTGTGCCACAAGGTAGTATTCTGGGACCAATACTGTTTCTAATATATATAAACGATGTTGAGACAGTATTAAAATACTGCAAATTTCATTTATTCGCCGATGATATGGTTATATATATATATGTGGGGATATTAGGTTAGAGGTGCTAAAGAAGTTACAAGATGAACTAAGAAGATTACAAGTTTGGTTCGAACTAAATAAATTAAAGGTAAATGTAAATAAAACAAAAGCAATGTTAATTGGTAAGGAGAGAATGGTTAACGACTGGAAACTTGAGGGGTTTAATGTAAGTATAGATGGTACACAACTGGAGCTTGTGTAAAATCACATAAATACTTGGGATTTATAGTTGACAGGAAGTTAAACTTTTCGGAACATATAGATTACATCTGTAAAAAAATTAGTAAGAAATTAGGAGTGCTACATAGATGCAGTGGTTACTTAAGTAAAAATGCGAGACTGAATATTTATAATTCCATTATTCTACCTCATTTTCAATTTGGTGCCACAATTTTATATTTGGCAAGAAGGGGAGATATGAGCAGATTACAGCTGTTGCAAAATAGGGCAATGAGAATAATATTAAAAAGGAATAGGTATGCAAAAAATTGATGATATAGTTGCGAACATTAAAATGGTGTGCAGTAGAAGAGATGTGTGAAATTTGGGCGTTGACATTTTATACATAAGATTAAAACAGGGGAAGTGCCGAATATTTTAGTAAGGTGTTACGAACCTTCAACCAAATTCATGCACATAATACTAGAAATAAGGATAAATTTATATTAGATCAGAAAAACAGGAAAGACTCACAAAATTCATTATTTTTCAAACTTTAATCAGGTATAACACATTACCAAATAGTATTTGCAATCTAAATAGTAGATTATTTAAGAAACAACTAGTTAAGATGTACCAAAGATAGTTCCAGTTTCAGTTCTCTATACAGTTCTTATATAGGTAATAGTTTTAAAGTACAAGTTGTGTTATTATTTAGGCATAAGATAGGTTACTAGTATTAGCTGTTAGCCAGAATTTTTATTTTTTACTTTGTACAATATTATGACTACCTATAATAGTTGTGCAATAATGTATTTGATATTATGTAGCAAATTGCTAAATAAAGTTTATTATTATTATTATTATTATTATGTATTATTATTGTTTTGTCAATATTGTGTATTAGTCACATGGGTTTTAAAGTTATCTTAGACTAATTTATTTTGTTTTTGCTATCGAGGTTGGTTTAGTCGATAGTTCTTGGTAGTAAAATTCAAGAGCCTGAAGTAAAATATTCCTATGATAAATAATACAAAGGTTTTTATTATAGTTTAGTTACTATTGCCATTTAGTTAATGCGCAGCAATTTTTACTGTAGAGTTTAGTTCAGTAAAATACGCACGTTTGTGAAAAACAATAACATTTTTTTATTATTTTTATACAAATAAACAAATATACACATGTACACATCCGTTAATATTACACACATTCAATACGAATTGTAAGTAGCCCCGTTTACGTTACTGATACGTACAAGCGCACGTGAGGTGATCGAACTGATCTGGACAACCTGATCTCGAAAACTAGGCTACTCGAGTTTATATAACAAG
>CALNHX010006056.1:36204-96176 GCA_940337035.1 Agriotes lineatus | reverse complement strand
GTCCAAAATAATTTGAAAAGGTCTTGTAGTGTTTTCTACAACTTGAAAACTATATATAAAAGATATAATAGCATCTACAAACGCTATTTGATACGTTTAAATTGGTTTGAATATGAAACCAAATCTACGAAATTTGCAATGTCCAAAATAATTTGAAAAGGGCTGGTAGTGTCCAAAATAATTTGAAAGGTCTTGTAGTGTTTTCTACAACTTGAAAACTATACATAAAAGATATAATAGCAACTACAAATGCTATTTGATACGTTTAAATTGGTTTTAATGTGAAACCAAATGTACGAAATTTGCAATGTCCAAAATAATTTTAAATGGTCTCGCAGTGTTTTCTACAACTTGAAAACTATATATAAAAGATATAATAGCATCTACAAAAGCTATTTGATACGTTTAAATTGGTTTGATTATTAAACCAAATGAACGAAATTTGTAATGTCCAAAATAATTGAAAAGGTCTTGCAGTGTTTTCTACAACTTGAAAACTATATATAAAAGATATAATAGCATCTACAAACGCTGTTTGATACGTTTAAATTGGTTTGAATATTAACCAAATGTACGAAATTTGCAATGTCCAAAATAATTTTAAATGGTCTCGCAGTGTTTTCTACAACTTGAAAACTATATATAAAAGATATAATAGCATCTACAAACGCTGTTTGATACGTTTAAATTGGTTTGAATATTAAACCAAGAGAACGAAATTTGTAATGTCCAAAATAATTTGAAAAGGGCTGGTAGTGTTTTCTACAACTTGAAAACTATATACAAAAGATATAATAGCATCTACAAACGCTATTTGATACGTTTAAATTGGTTTGAATATGAAACCAAATGTACGAAATTTGCAATGTCCAAAATAATTTTAAATGGTCTCGCAGTGTTTTCTACAACTTGAAAACTATATATAAAAGATATAATAGCATCTACAAACGCTGTTTGATACGTTTAAATTGGTTTGAATATGAAACCAAATTTACTAAATTTGTAATGTCCAAAATAATTTGAAAAGGGCTGGTAGTGTTTTCTACAACTTGAAAACTATATATAAAAGATATAATAGCATCTACAAACGCTATTTGATACGTTTAAATTGGTTTGAATATGAAACCAAATGTACGAAATTTGCAATGTCCAAATAATTTGAAAAGGGCTGGTAGTGTTTTATACAACTTGAAAACTATATACAAAAGATATAATAGCATCTACAAACGCTATTTGATACGTTTAAATTGGTTTGAATATGAAACCAAATGTACGAAATTTGCAATGTCCAAAATAATTTAAATGGTCTCGCAGTGTTTTCTACAACTTGAAAACTATATATAAAAGATATAATAGCATCTACAAACGCTGTTTGATACGTTTAAATTGGTTTGAATATGAAACCAAATTTACTAAATTTGTAATGTCCAAAATAATTTGAAAAGGGCTGGTAGTGTTTTCTACAACTTGAAAACTATATATAAAAGATATAATAGCATCTACAAACGCTATTTGATACGTTTAAATTTGTTTGAATATGAAACCAAATGTACGAAATTTGCAATGTCCAAAATAATTTTAAATGTCTCGCAGTGTTTTATACAACTTGAAAACTATATATAAAAGATATAATAGCATCTACAACGCTATTTGATACGTTTAAATTGGTTTGAATGTTAAACCAAATGTACGAAATTTGTAATGTCCAAAATAATTTGAAATGTGCTCGCAGTGTTTTCTACAACTTGAAAACTATATATAAAAGATATAATAGCATCTACAAACGCTATTTGATACGTTTAAATTGGTTTGAATATGAAACCAAATGTACGAAATTTGCAATGTCCAAAATAATTTGAAAAGGGCTGGTAGTGTTTTATACAACTTGAAAACTATATATAAAAGATATAATAGCATCTACAAACGCTATTTGATACGTTTAAATTGGTTTGAATATGAAACCAAATGTACGAAATTTGCAATGTCCAAAATAATTTTAAATGGTCTCGCAGTGTTTTCTACAACTTGAAAACTATATATAAAAAATATAATAGCATCTACAAACGCTGTTTGATACGTTTAAATTGGTTTGAATATGAAACCAAATGTACGAAATTTGCAATGTCCAAAATAATTTTAAATGGTCTCGCAGTGTTTTCTACAACTTGAAAACTATATATAAAAGATATAATAGCATCTACAAACGCTGTTTGATACGTTTAAATTGGTTTGAATATGAAACCAAATGTACTAAATTTGCAATGTCCAAAATAATTTGAAAAGGTCTCGCAGGTGTTTTCTACAACTTGAAAACTCTATATAAAAGATGTAATAGCATCTACAAACGCTGTTTGATACGTTTAAATTGGTTTGAATATTAAACCAAATGTACGAAATTTGCAATGTCCAAAATAATTTTAAATGGTCTCGCAGTGTTTTCTACAATTTGAAAACTATATATAAAAGATATAATAGCATCTATAAACGCTGTTGATACGTTTAAATTGGTTTGAATATTAAACCAAGTGAACGAAATTTGCAATGTCCAAAATAATTTGAAAAGGGCTGGTAGTGTTTTCTACAACTTGAAAACTATATATAAAAGATATAATAGCATCTACAAACGCTGTTTGATACGTTTAAATTGGTTTGAATATTAAACCAAATGTACGAATTTGCAATGTCCAAAATAATTTTAAATGGTCTCGCAGTGTTTTCTACAACTTGAAAACTATATATAAAAGATATAATAGCATCTACAAACGCTGTTTGATACGTTTAAATTGGTTTAAATATTAAACCAAGTGAACGAAAATTGTAATGTCCAAAATAACTTGAAAAGGGCTGGTAGTGTTTTCTACAACTTGAAAACTATATATAAAAGATATAATAGCATCTACAAACGCTATTTGATACGTTTAAATTGGTTTGAATATGAAACCAAATGTACGAAATTTGCAATGTCCAAAATAATTTTAAATGGTCTCGCAGTGTTTTATACAACTTGAAAACTATATATAAAAGATATAATAGCATCTACAAACGCTATTTGATACGTTTAAATTGGTTTGAATGTTAAACCAAATGTACGAAATTTGCAATGTCCAAAATAATTTGAAATGAGCTCGCAGTGTTTTCTACAACTTGAAAACTATATATAAAAGATATAATAGCATCTACAAACGCTATTTGATACGTTTAAATTGGTTTGAATATGAAACCAAATGTACGAAATTTGCAATGTCCAAAATAATTTGAAAAGGGCTGGTAGTGTTTTATACAACTTGAAAACTATATATAAAAGATATAATAGCATCTACAAACGCTATTTGATACGTTTAAATTGGTTTGAATATGAAACCAAATGTACGAAATTTGCAATGTCCAAAATAATTTTAAATGGTCTCGCAGTGTTTTCTACAACTTGAAAACTCTATATAAAAGATATAATAGCATCTACAAACGCTGTTTGATATGTTTAAATTGGTTTGAATATGAAACCAAATGTACGAAATTTGCAATGTCCAAAATAATTTGAAAAGGGCTGGTAGTGTTTTATACAACGTGAAAACTATATATAAAAGATATAATAGCATCTACAAACGCTGTTTGATACGTTTAAATTGTTTGAATATGAAACCAAATGTACTAAATTTGTAATGTCCAAAATAATTTGAAAAGGGCTGGTAGTGTTTTCTACAACTTGAAAACTATATATAAAAGATATAATAGGCATCTACAAACGCTATTTGATACGTTTAAATTGGTTTGAATATGAAACCAAATGTACGAAATTTGCAATGTCCAAAATAATTTTAAATGGTCTCGCAGTGTTTTATACAACTTGAAAACTATATATAAAAGATATAATAGCATCTACAAACGCTATTTGATACGTTTAAATTGGTTTGAATATGAAACCAAATGTACGAAATTTGCAATGTCCAAAATAATTTGAAAAGGGCTGGTAGTGTTTTATACAACTTGAAAACTATATATAAAAGATATAATAGCATCTACAAACGCTATTTGATACGTTTAAATTGGTTTGAATATGAAACCAAATGTACGAAATTTGCAATGTCCAAAATAATTTAAATGGTCTCGCAGTGTTTTCTACAACTTGAAAACTATATATAAAAGATATAATAGCATCTACAAACGCTGTTTGATACGTTTAAATTGGTTTGAATATGAAACCAAATGTACTAAATTTGCAATGTCCAAAACAATTTGAAAAGGTCTCGCAGTGTTTTCTACAACTTGAAAACTATATATAAAAGATATAATAGCATCTACAAACGCTGTTTGATACGCTTAAATTGGTTTGAATATTAAACCAAATGTACGAAATTTGCAATGTCCAAAATAATTTTAAATGGTCTCGCAGTGTTTTCTACAACTTGAAAAATATATATAAAAGATATAATAGCATCTACAAACGCTATTTGATACGTTAAATTGGTTTGAATATTAAACCAAATGAACGAAATTTGTAATGTCCAAAATAATTTGAAAAGGGCTGGTAGTGTTTTCTACAACTTGAAAACTATATATAAAAGATATAATAGCATCTACAAACGCTATTTGACACGTTTAAATTGGTTTGAATGTGAAACCAAATGTACGAAATTTGTAATGTCCAAAATAATTTCAAATGGGCTCGCAGTGTTTTCTACAACTTGAAAACTATATATAAAAGATATAATAGCATCTACAAACGCTATTTGATACGTTTAAATTGGTTGAATATGAAACCAAATGTACGAAATTTGCAATGTCCAAAATATTTGAAAAGGGCTGGTAGTGTTTTATACAACTTGAAAACTATATATAAAAGATATAATAGCATCTACAAACGCTATTTGATACGTTTAAATTGGTTTGAATATGAAACCAAATGTACGAAATTTGCAATGTCCAAAATAATTTTAAATGGTCTCGCAGTGTTTTCTACAACTTGAAAACTATATATAAAAGATATAATAGCATCTACAAACGCTGTTTGATACGTTTAAATTGGTTTGAATATGAAACCAAATGTACTAAATTTGCAATGTCCAAAATAATTTGAAAAGGTCTCGCAGTGTTTTCTACAACTTGAAAACTATATATAAAAGATATAATAGCATCTACAAACGCTGTTTGATACGCTTAAATTGGTTTGAATATTAAACCAAATGTACGAAATTTGCAATGTCCAAAATAATTTTAAATGGTCTCGCAGTGTTTTCTACAACTTGAAAATTATATATAAAAGATATAATAGCATCTACAAACGCTATTTGATACGTTTAAATTGGTTTGAATATTAAACCAAATGACGAAATTTGTAATGTCCAAAATAATTTGAAAAGGGCTGGTAGTGTTTTCTACAACTTGAAAACTATATATAAAAGATATAATAGCATCTACAAACGCTATTTGACACGTTTAAATTGGTTTGAATGTGAAACCAAATGTACGAAATTTGTAGTGTCCAAAATAATTGAAATGGGCACGCAGTGTTTTCTACAACTTAAAAACTATATATAACAGATATAATAGCATCTACAAACGCTACATGATACGTTTAAATTGGTTTGAATATGAAACCAAATGTACGAAATTTGCAATGTCCAAAATAATTTGAAAAGGGCTGTTAGTGTCCAAAATAATTTGAAAAGGTCTTGTAGTGTTTTCTACAACTTCAAAACTATACATAAAAGATATAATAGCATCTACAAATGCTATTTGATACGTTTAAATTGATTTAATGTGAAACCAAATGTAAGAAATTTGCAATGTCCAAAATAATTTTAAATGGTCTCGCAGTGTTTTCTACAACTTGAAAACTATATATAAAAGATATAATAGCATCTACAAACGCTATTTGATACGTTTAAATTGTTTGATTATTAAACCAAATGAACGAAATTTGTAATGTCCAAAATAATTTGAAAAGGTCTTGCAGTGTTTTCTACAACTTGAAAACTATATATAAAAGATATAATAGCATCTACAAACGCTGTTTGATACGTTTAAATTGGTTTGAATATTAAACCAAGTGAACGAATTTGTAATGTCCAAAATAATTTGAAAAGGGCTGGTAGTGTTTTCTACAACTTGAAAACTATATATAAAAGATATAATAGCATCTACAAACGCTGTTTGATACGTTTAAATTGGTTTGAATATTAAACCAAGAGAACGAAATTTGTAATGTCCAAAATAATTTGAAAGGGCTGGTAGTGTTTTCTACAACTTGAAAACTATATATAAAAGATATAATAGCATCTACAAACGCTATTTGATACGTTTAAATTGGTTTGAATATGAAACCAAATGTACGAAATTTGCAATGTCCAAATAATTTTAAATGGTCTCGCAGTGTTTTATACAACTTGAAAACTATATATAAAAGATATAATAGCATCTACAAACGCTATTTGATACGTTTAAATTGGTTTGAATATGAAACCAAATGTACGAAATTTGCAATGTCCAAAATAATTTGAAAAGGGCTGGTAGTGTTTTATACAACTTGAAAACTATATATAAAAGATATAATAGCATCTACAAACGCTATTTGATACGTTTAAATTGGTTTGAATATGAAACCAAATGTACGAAATTTGCAATGTCCAAAATAATTTTAAATGGTCTCGCAGTGTTTTCTACAACTTGAAAACTATATATAAAAGATATAATAGCATCTACAAACGCTGTTTGATACGTTTAAATTGGTTTGAATATGAACCAAATGTACTAAATTTGCAATGTCCAAAACAATTTGAAAAGGTCTCGCAGTGTTTTCTACAACTTGAAAACTATATATAAAAGATATAATAGCATCTACAAACGCTGTTTGATACGCTTAAATTGGTTTGAATATTAAACCAAATGTACGAAATTTGCAATGTCCAAAATAATTTTTAAATGGTCTCGCAGTGTTTTCTACAACTTGAAAATTATATATAAAAGATATAATAGCATCTACAAACGCTATTTGATACGTTTAAATTGGTTTGAATATTAAACCAAATGAACGAAATTTGTAATGACCAAAATAATTTGAAAAGGGCTGGTAGTGTTTTCTACAACTTGAAAACTATATATAAAAGATATAATAGCATCTACAAACGCTATTGACACGTTTAAATTGGTTGAATGTGAAACCAAATGTACGAAATTTGTAATGTCCAAAATAATTTCAAATGGGCTCGCAGTGTTTTCTACAACTTGAAAACTATATATAAAAGATATAATAGCATCTACAAACGCTATTTGATACGTTTAAATTGGTTTGAATATGAAACCAAATGTACGAAATTTGCAATGTCCAAAATAATTTGAAAAGGGCTGGTAGTGTTTTATACAACTTGAAAACTATATATAAAAGATATAATAGCATCTACAAACGCTATTTGATACGTTTAAATTGGTTTGAATATGAAACCAAATGTACGAAATTTGCAATGTCCAAATAATTTTAAATGGTCTCGCAGTGTTTTCTACAACTTGAAAACTATATATAAAAGATATAATAGCATCTACAAACGCTGTTTGATACGTTTAAATTGGTTTGAATATGAAACCAAATGTACTAAATTTGCAATGTCCAAAATAATTTGAAAAGGTCTCGCAGTGTTTTCTACAACTTGAAAACTATATATAAAAGATATAATAGCATCTACAAACGCTGTTTGATACGCTTAAATGGTTTGAATATTAAACCAAATGTACGAAATTTGCAATGTCCAAAATAATTTTAAATGGTCTCGCAGTGTTTTCTACAACTTGAAAATTATATATAAAAGATATAATAGCATCTACAAACGCTATTTGATACGTTTAAATTGGTTTGAATATTAAACAAATGGACGAAATTTGTAATGTCCAAAATAATTTGAAAAGGGCTGGTAGTGTTTTCTACAACTTGAAAACTATATATAAAAGATATAATAGCATCTACAAACGCTATTTGACACGTTTAAATTGGTTTGAATGTGAAACCAAATGTACGAAATTTGTAGTGTCCAAAATAATTGAAATGGGCACGCAGTGTTTTCTACAACTTAAAAACTATATATAACAGATATAATAGCATCTACAAACGCTACATGATACGTTTAAATTGGTTTGAATATGAAACCAAATGTACGAAATTTGCAATGTCCAAAATAATTTGAAAAGGGCTGTTAGTGTCCAAAATAATTTGAAAAGGTCTTGTAGTGTTTTCTACAACTTCAAAACTATACATAAAAGATATAATAGCATCTACAAATGCTATTTGATACGTTTAAATTGATTTAATGTGAAACCAAATGTAAGAAATTTGCAATGTCCAAAATAATTTTAAATGGTCTCGCAGTGTTTTCTACAACTTGAAAACTATATATAAAAGATATAATAGCATCTACAAACGCTATTTGATACGTTTAAATTGGTTTGATTATTAAACCAAATGAACGAAATTTGTAATGTCCAAAATAATTTGAAAAGGTCTTGCAGTGTTTTTCTACAACTTGAAAACTATATATAAAAGATATAATAGCATCTACAAACGCTGTTTGATACGTTTAAATTGGTTTGAATATTAAACCAAGTGAACGAAATTTGTAATGTCCAAAATAATTTGAAAAGGGCTGGTAGTGTTTTCTACAACTTGAAAACTATATATAAAAGATATAATAGCATCTACAAACGCTGTTTGATACGTTTAAATTGGTTTGAATATTAAACCAAGAGAACGAAATTTGTAATGTCCAAAATAATTTGAAAAGGGCTGGTAGTGTTTTCTACAACTTGAAAACTATATACAAAAGATATAATAGCATCTACAAACGCTATTTGATACGTTTAAATTGGTTTGAATATGAAACCAAATGTACGAAATTTGCAATGTCCAAAATAATTTTAAATGGTCTCGCAGTGTTTTATACAACTTGAAAACTATATATATAAAAGATATAATAGCATCTACAAACGCTATTTGATACGTTTAAATTGGTTTGAATATGAAACCAAATGTACGAAATTTGCAATGTCCAAAATAATTTTAAATGGTCTCGCAGTGTTTTCTACAACTTGAAAACTATATATAAAAGATATAATAGCATCTACAAACGCTACTTGATACGTTTAAATTGGTTTGAATATGAAACCAAATGTACGAAATTTGCAATGTCCAAAATAATTTTAAATGGTCTCGCAGTGTTTTATACAACTTGAAAACTATATATAAAAGATATAATAGCATCTACAAACGCTATTTGATACGTTTAAATTGGTTTGAATATGAAACCAAATGTACGAAATTTGCAATGTCCAAAATAATTTTAAATGGTCTCGCAGTGTTTTCTACAACTTGAAAACTATATATAAAAGATATAATAGCATCTACAAACGCTGTTTGATACGTTTAAATTGGTTTGAATATTAAACCAAGTGAACGAATTTGTAATGTCCAAAATAATTTGAAAGGGCTGGTAGTGTTTTCTACAACTTGAAAACTATATATAAAAGATATAATAGCATCTACAAACGCTATTTGATACGTTTAAATTGGTTTGAATATGGAACCAAATGTACGAAATTTGCAATGTCCAAAATAATTTTAAATGGTCTCGCAGTGTTTTCTACAACTTGAAAACTATATATAAAAGATATAATAGCATCTACAAACGCTGTTTGATACGTTTAAATTGGTTTGAATATTAAACCAAGTGAACGAAATTTGTAATGTCCAAAATAATTTGAAAAGGACTGGTAGTGTTTTCTACAACTTGAAAACTATATATAAAAGATATAATAGCATCTACAAACGCTATTTGATACGCTTAAATTGGTTTGAATATGAAACCAAATGTACGAAATTTGCAATGTCCAAAATAATTTTAAATGGTCTCGCAGTGTTTTATACAACTTGAAAACTATATATAAAAGATATAATAGCATCTACAAACGCTATTTGATACGTTTAAATTGGTTTGAATGTTAAACCAAATGTACGAAATTTGTAATGTCCAAAATAATTTGAAATGGGCTCGCAGTGTTTTCTACAACTTGAAAACTATATATAAAAGATATAATAGCATATACAAACGCTATTTGATACGTTTAAATTGGTTTGAATATGAAACCAAATGTACGAAATTTGCAATGTCCAAAATAATTTGAAAAGGGCTGGTAGTGTTTTCTACAACTTGAAAACTATATATAAAAGATATAATAGCATCTACAAACGCTATTTGATACGTTTAAATTGGTTTGATTATTAAACAAAATGAACGAAATTTGTAATGTCCAAAATAATTTGAAAAGGTCTTGTAGTGTTTTCTACAACTTGAAAACTATATATAAAAGATATAATAGCATCTACAAACGCTATTTGATACGTTTAAATTGGTTTGAATATGAAACCAAATCTACGAAATTTGCAATGTCCAAAATAATTTGAAAAGGGCTGGTAGTGTCCAAAATAATTTGAAAAGGTCTTGTAGTGTTTTCTACAACTTGAAAACTATACATAAAAGATATAATAGCAACTACAAATGCTATTTGATACGTTTAATTGGTTTTAATGTGAAACCAAATGTACGAAATTTGCAATGTCCAAAATAATTTTAAATGGTCTCGCAGTGTTTTCTACAACTTGAAAACTATATATAAAAGATATAATAGCATCTACAAAAGCTATTTGATACGTTTAAATTGGTTTGATTATTAAACCAAATGAACGAAATTTGTAATGTCCAAAATAATTTGAAAAGGTCTTGCAGTGTTTTCTACAACTTGAAAACTATATATAAAAGATATAATAGCATCTACAAACGCTGTTTGATACGTTTAAATTGGTTTGAATATTAAACCAAATGTACGAAATTTGCAATGTCCAAAATAATTTTAAATGGTCTCGCAGTGTTTTCTACAACTTGAAAACTATATATAAAAGATATAATAGCATCTACAAACGCTGTTTGATACGTTTAAATTGGTTTGAATATTAAACCAAGAGAACGAAATTTGTAATGTCCAAAAATAATTGAAAAGGGCTGGTAGTGTTTTCTACAACTTGAAAACTATATACAAAAGATATAATAGCATCTACAAACGCTATTTGATACGTTTAAATTGGTTTGAATATGAAACCAAATGTACGAAATTTGCAATGTCCAAAATAATTTTAAATGGTCTCGCAGTGTTTTCTACAACTTGAAAACTATATATAAAAGATATAATAGCATCTACAAACGCTGTTTGATACGTTTAAATTGGTTTGAATATGAAACCAAATGTACTAAATTTGTAATGTCCAAAATAATTTGAAAAGGGCTGGTAGTGTTTTCTACAACTTGAAAACTATATATAAAAGATATAATAGCATCTACAAACGCTATTTGATACGTTTAAATTGGTTTGAATATGAAACCAAATGTACGAAATTTGCAATGTCCAAAATAATTTTAAATGGTCTCGCAGTGTTTTATACAACTTGAAACTATATATAAAAGATATAATAGCATCTACAAACGCTATTTGATACGTTTAAATTGGTTTGAATGTTAAACCAAATGTACGAAATTTGTAATGTCCAATATAATTTGAAATGGGCTCGCAGTGTTTTCTACAACTTGAAAACTATATATAAAAGATATAACAGCATCTACAAACGCTATTTGATCCGTTTAAATTGGTTTGAATATGAAACCAAATGTACGAAATTTGCAATGTCCAAAATAATTTGAAATGGGCTCGCAGTGTTTTCTACAACTTGAAAACTATATATAAAAGATATAATAGCATCTACAAACGCTATTTGATACGTTTAAATTGGTTTGAATATGAAACCGAATGTACAAAATTTGCAATGTCAAAAATAATTTGAAAAGGGCTAGTAGTGTTTTCTACAACTTGAAAACTATATATAAAAGATATAATAGCATCTACAAACGTTATTTGATACGTTTAAATTGGTTTGAATGTTAAACCAAATGTACGAAATTTGTAATGTCCAAAATAATTTGAAATGGGCTCGCAGTGTTTTCTACAACTTGAAAACTATATATAAAAGATATAACAGCATCTACAAACGCTATTTGATACGTTTAAATTGGTTTGAATATGAAACCAAATGTACGAAATTTGCAATGTCCAAAATAATTTGAAACGGGCTGGTAGTGTTTTATACAACTTGAAAACTATATATAAAAGATATAATAGCATCTACAAACGCTATTTGATACGTTTAAATTGGTTTGAATATGAAACCAAATGTACGAAATTTGCAATGTCCAAAATAATTTTAAATGGTCTCGCAGTGTTTTCTACAACTTGAAAACTATATATAAATGATATAATAGCATCTACAAACGCTGTTGATACGTTTAAAATGGTTTGAATATGAAACCAAATGTACTAAATTTGCAATGTCCAAAATAATTTGAAAAGGTCTCGCAGTGTTTCTACAACTTGAAAACTATATATAAAAGATATAATAGCATCTACAAACGCTGTTTGATACGTTTAAATTGGTTTGAATATTAAACCAAGTGAACGAAATTTGCAATGTCCAAAATAATTTGAAAAGTGCTGGTAGTGTTTTCTACAACTTGAAAACTATATATAAAAGATATAATAGCATCTACAAACGCTGTTTGATACGTTTAAATTGGTTTGAATATTAAACCAAATGTACGAAATTTGCAATGTCCAAAATAATTTTAAATGGTCTCGCAGTGTTTTCTACAACTTAAAAACTATATATAAAAGATATAATAGCATCTACAAACGCTGTTTGATACGTTTAAATTGGTTTAAATATTAAACCAAGTGAACGAAATTTGTAATGTCCAAAATAATTTGAAAAGGGCTGGTAGTGTTTTCTACAACTTGAAAACTATATATAAAAGATATAATAGCATCTACAAACGCTATTTGATACGTTTAAATTGGTTTGAATATGAAACCAAATGTACGAAATTTGCAATGTCCAAAATAATTTTAAATGGTCTCGCAGTGTTTTATACAACTTGAAAACTATATATAAAAGATATAATAGCATCTACAAACGCTATTTGATACGTTTAAATTGGTTTGAATGTTAAACCAAATGTACGAAATTTGTAATGTCCAAAATAATTTGAAATGGGCTCGCAGCGTTTTCTACAACTTGAAAACTATATATAAAAGATATAATAGCATCTACAAACGCTATTTGATACGTTTAAATTGGTTTGAATAGGAAACCAAATGTACGAAATTTGCAATGTCCAAAATAATTTGAAAAGGGCTGGTAGTGTTTTATACAACTTGAAAACTATATATAAAAGATATAATAGCATCTACAAACGCTATTTGATACGTTTAAATTGGTTTGAATATGAAACCAAATGTACGAAATTTGCAATGTCCAAAATAATTTTAAATGGTCTCGCAGTGTTTTCTACAACTTGAAAACTATATATAAAAGATATAATAGCATCTACAAACGCTGTTTGATACGTTTAAATTGGTTTGAATATGAAACCCAATGTACGAAATTTGCAATGTCCAAAATAATTTTAAATGGTCTCGCAGTGTTTTCTACAACTTGAAAACTATATATAAAAGATATAATAGCATCTACAAACGCTGTTTGATACGTTTAAATTGGTTTGAATATTAAACCAAATGTACGAAATTTGCAATGTCCAAAATAATTTTAAATGGTCTCGCAGTGTTTTCTACAACTTGAAAAATATATATAAAAGATATAATAGCATCTACAAACGCTGTTTGATACGTTTAAATTGGTTTAAATATTAAACCAAGTGAACGAAATTTGTAATGTCCAAAATAATTTCAAAAGGGCTGGTAGTGTTTTCTACAACTTGAAAACTATATATAAAAGATATAATAGCATCTACAAACGCTATTTGATACGTTTAAATTGGTTTGAATATGAAACCAAATGTACGAAATTTGCAATGTCCAAAATAATTTTAAATGGTCTCGCAGTGTTTTATACAACTTGAAAACTATATATAAAAGATATAATAGCATCTACAAACGCTATTTGATACGTTTAAATTGGTTTGAATGTTAAACCAAATGTACGAAATTTGTAATGTCCAAAATAATTTGAAATGGGCTCGCAGTGTTTTCTACAACTTGAAAACTATATATAAAAGATATAACAGCATCTACAAACGCTATTTGATACGTTTAAATTGGTTTGAATATGAAACCAAATGTACGAAATTTGCAATGTCCAAAATAATTTGAAAAGGGCTGGTAGTGTTTTATACAACTTGAAAACTATATATAAAAGATATAATAGCATCTACAAACGCTATTTGATACGTTTAAATTGGTTTGAATATGAAACCAAATGTACGAAATTTGCAATGTCCAAAATAATTTTAAATGGTCTCGCAGTGTTTCTACAACTTGAAAACTATATATAAAAGATATAACAGCATCTACAAACGCTATTTGATACGTTTAAATTGGTTTGAATATGAAACCAAATGTACGAAATTTGCAATGTCCAAAATAATTTAAAAAGATCTGGTAGTGTTTTATACAACTTGAAAACTATATATAAAAGATGTAATAGCATCTACAAACGCTATTTGATACGTTTAAATTGGTTTGAATATGAAACCAAATGTACGAAATTTGCAATGTCCAAAATAATTTTAAATGGTCTCGCAGTGTTTCTACGACTTGAAAACTATATATAAAAGATATAATAGCATCTACAAACGCTATTTGATACGTTTAAATTGGTTTGAATATGAAACCAAATGTACGAAATTTGCAATGTCCAAAATAATTTTAAATGGTCTCGCAGTGTTTTATACAACGTGAAAACTATATATAAAAGATATAATAGCATCTACAAACGCTATTTGATACGTTTAAATTGGTTTGAATGTTAAACCAAATGTACGAAATTTGTAATGTCCAAAATAATTTGAAATGGGCTCGCAGTGTTTTCTACAACTTGAAAACTATATATAAAAGATATAATAGCATCTACAAACGCTATTTGATACGTTTAAATTGGTTTGAATATGAAACCAAATGTACGAAATTTGCAATGTCCAAAATAATTTTAAATGGTCTCGCAGTGTTTTATACAACTTGAAAACTATATATAAAAGATATAATAGCATCTACAAACGCTATTTGATACGTTTAAATTGGTTTGAATATGAAACCAAATGTACGAAATTTGCAATGTCCAAAATAATTTTAAATGGTCTCGCAGTGTTTTCTACAACTTGAAAACTATATATAAAAGATATAATAGCATCTACAAACGCTGTTTGATACGTTTAAATTGGTTTGAATATTAAACCAAGTGAACGAAATTTGTAATG
Source organism: Agriotes lineatus (assembly GCA_940337035.1). Lineage (NCBI taxonomy): Eukaryota > Metazoa > Arthropoda > Insecta > Coleoptera > Elateridae > Agriotes > Agriotes lineatus. The sequence continues at coordinate 80,826 of CALNHX010006056.1, read as the reverse complement.
TCCAAAATAATTTTAAATGGTCTCGCAGTGTTTTCTACAACTTGAAAACTATATATAAAAGATATAATAGCATCTACAAACGCTATTTGATACGCTTAAATTGGTTTGAATATGAAACCAAATGTACGAAATTTGCAATGTCCAAAATAATTTAAATGGTCTCGCAGTGTTTTATACAACTTGAAAACTATATATAAAAGATATAATAGCATCTACAAACGCTATTTGATACGTTTAAATTGGTTTGAATGTTAAACCAAATGTACGAAATTTGTAATGTCCAAAATAATTTGAAATGGGCTCGCAGTGTTTTCTACAACTTGAAAACTATATATAAAAGATATAATAGCATATACAAACGCTATTTGATACGTTTAAATTGGTTTGAATATGAAACCAAATGTACGAAATTTGCAATGTCCAAAATAATTTGAAAAGGGCTGGTAGTGTTTTCTACAACTTGAAAACTATATATAAAAGATATAATAGCATCTACAAACGCTATTTGATACGTTTAAATTGGTTTGATTATTAAACAAAATGAACGAAATTTGTAATGTCCAAAATAATTTGAAAAGATCTTGTAGTGTTTTCTACAACTTGAAAACTATATATAAAAGATATAATAGCATCTACAAACGCTATTTGATACGTTTAAATTGGTTTGAATATGAAACCAAATGTACGAAATTTGCAATGTCCAAAATAATTTTAAATGGTCTCGCAGTGTTTTATACAACTTGAAAACTATATATAAAAGATATAATAGCATCTACAAACGCTATTTGATACGTTTAAATTGGTTTGAATGTTAAACCAAATGTACGAAATTTGTAATGTCCAAAATAATTTGAAATGGGCTCGCAGTGTTTTCTACAACTTGAAAACTATATATAAAAGATATAATAGCATCTACAAACGCTATTTGATACGTTTAAATTGGTTTGAATATGAAACCAAATGTACGAAATTTGCAATGTCCAAAATAATTTGAAAAGGGCTGGTAGTGTTTTATACAACTTGAAAACTATATATAAAAGATATAATAGCATCTACAAACGCTATTTGATACGTTTAAATTGGTTTGAATATGAAACCAAATGTACGAAATTTGCAATGTCCAAAATAATTTTAAATGGTCTCGCAGTGTTTTCTACAACTTGAAAACTATATATAAAAGATATAATAGCATCTACAAACGCTATTTGATACGTTTAAATTGGTTTGAATATGAAACCAAATGTACGAAATTTGCAATGTCCAAAATAATTTTAAATGGTCTCGCAGTGTTTTCTACAACTTGAAAACTATATATAAAAGATATAATAGCATCTACAAACGCTATTTGATACGTTTAAATTGGTTTGAATATTAAACCAAATGAACGAAATTTGTAATGTCCAAAATAATTTGAAAAGGGCTGGTAGTGTTTTCTACAACTTGAAAACTATATATAAAAGATATAATAGCATCTACAAACGCTATTTGATACGTTTAAATTGGTTTGAATATGAAACCAAATGTACGAAATTTGCAATGTCCAAAATAATTTTAAATGGTCTCGCAGTGTTTTATACAACTTGAAAACTATATATAAAAGATATAATAGCATCTACAAACGCTATTTGATACGTTTAAATTGGTTTGAATGTTAAACCAAATGTACGAAATTTGTAATGTCCAAAATAATTTGAAATGGGCTCGCAGTGTTTTATACAACTTGAAAACTATATATAAAAGATATAATAGCATCTACAAACGCTATTTGATACGTTTAAATTGGTTTGAATGTTAAACCAAATGTACGAAATTTGTAATGTCCAAAATAATTTGAAAAGGGCTGGTAGTGTTTTCTACAACTTGAAAACTATATATAAAAGATATAATAGCATCTACAAACGCTATTTGATACGTTTAAATTGGTTTGAATATGAAACCAAATGTACGAAATTTGCAATGTCCAAAATAATTTTAAATGGTCTCGCAGTGTTTTATACAACTTGAAAACTATATATAAAAGATATAATAGCATCTACAAACGCTATTTGATACGTTTAAATTGGTTTGAATGTTAAACCAAATGTACGAAATTTGTAATGTCCAAAATAATTTGAAAAGGGCTGGTAGTGTTTTCTACAACTTGAAAACTATATATAAAAGATATAATAGCATCTACAAACGCTATTTGATACGTTTAAATTGGTTTGAATATGAAACCAAATGTACGAAATTTGCAATGTCCAAAATAATTTTAAATGGTCTCGCAGTGTTTTATACAACTTGAAAACTATATATAAAAGATATAATAGCATCTACAAACGCTATTTGATACGTTTAAATTGGTTTGAATGTTAAACCAAATGTACGAAATTTGTAATGTCCAAAATAATTTTAAATGGTCTCGCAGTGTTTTATACAACTTGAAAACTATATATAAAAGATATAATAGCATCTACAAACGCTATTTGATACGTTTAAATTGGTTTGAATATGAAACCAAATGTACGAAATTTGCAATGTCCAAAATAATTTTAAATGGTCTCGCAGTGTTTTCTACAACTTGAAAACTATATATAAAAGATATAATAGCATCTACAAACGCTATTTGATACGTTTAAATTGGTTTGAATATTAAACCAAATGAACGAAATTTGTAATGTCCAAAATAATTTGAAAAGGGCTGGTAGTGTTTTCTACAACTTGAAAACTATATATAAAAGATATAATAGCATCTACAAACGCTATTTGATACGTTTAAATTGGTTTGAATATGAAACCAAATGTACGAAATTTGCAATGTCCAAAATAATTTTAAATGGTCTCGCAGTGTTTTATACAACTTGAAAACTATATATAAAAGATATAATAGCATCTACAAACGCTATTTGATACGTTTAAATTGGTTTGAATGTTAAACCAAATGTACGAAATTTGTAATGTCCAAAATAATTTGAAATGGGCTCGCAGTGTTTTCTACAACTTGAAAACTATATATAAAAGATATAATAGCATCTACAAACGCTATTTGATACGTTTAAATTGGTTTGAATATGAAACCAAATGTACGAAATTTGCAATGTCCAAAATAATTTGAAAAGGGCTGGTAGTGTTTTATACAACTTGAAAACTATATATAAAAGATATAATAGCATCTACAAACGCTATTTGATACGTTTAAATTGGTTTGAATATGAAACCAAATGTACGAAATTTGCAATGTCCAAAATAATTTTAAATGGTCTCGCAGTGTTTTCTACAACTTGAAAACTATATATAAAAGATATAATAGCATCTACAAACGCTATTTGATACGTTTAAATTGGTTTGAATATTAAACCAAATGAACGAAATTTGTAATGTCCAAAATAATTTGAAAAGGGCTGGTAGTGTTTTCTACAACTTGAAAACTATATATAAAAGATATAATAGCATCTACAAACGCTATTTGATACGTTTAAATTGGTTTGAATATGAAACCAAATGTACGAAATTTGCAATGTCCAAAATAATTTTAAATGGTCTCGCAGTGTTTTATACAACTTGAAAACTATATATAAAAGATATAATAGCATCTACAAACGCTATTTGATAAGTTTAAATTGGTTTGAATGTTAAACCAAATGTACGAAATTTGTAATGTCCAAAATAATTTGAAATGGGCTCGCAGTGTTTTCTACAACTTGAAAACTATATATAAAAGATATAATAGCATCTACAAACGCTATTTGATACGTTTAAATTGGTTTGAATATGAAACCAAATGTACGAAATTTGCAATGTCCAAAATAATTTGAAAAGGGCTGGTAGTGTTTTATACAACTTGAAAACTATATATAAAAGATATAATAGCATCTACAAACGCTATTTGATACGTTTAAATTGGTTTGAATATGAAACCAAATGTACGAAATTTGCAATGTCCAAAATAATTTTAAATGGTCTCGCAGTGTTTTCTACAACTTGAAAACTATATATAAAAGATATAATAGCATCTACAAACGCTATTTGATACGTTTAAATTGGTTTGAATATTAAACCAAATGAACGAAATTTGTAATGTCCAAAATAATTTGAAAAGGGCTGGTAGTGTTTTCTACAACTTGAAAACTATATATAAAAGATATAATAGCATCTACAAACGCTATTTGATACGTTTAAATTGGTTTGAATATGAAACCAAATGTACGAAATTTGCAATGTCCAAAATAATTTTAAATGGTCTCGCAGTGTTTTATACAACTTGAAAACTATATATAAAAGATATAATAGCATCTACAAACGCTATTTGATACGTTTAAATTGGTTTGAATGTTAAACCAAATGTACGAAATTTGTAATGTCCAAAATAATTTGAAATGGGCTCGCAGTGTTTTCTACAACTTGAAAACTATATATAAAAGATATAATAGCATCTACAAACGCTATTTGATACGTTTAAATTGGTTTGAATATGAAACCAAATGTACGAAATTTGCAATGTCCAAAATAATTTGAAAAGGGCTGGTAGTGTTTTATACAACTTGAAAACTATATATAAAAGATATAATAGCATCTACAAACGCTATTTGATACGTTTAAATTGGTTTGAATATGAAACCAAATGTACGAAATTTGCAATGTCCAAAATAATTTTAAATGGTCTCGCAGTGTTTTCTACAACTTGAAAACTATATATAAAAGATATAATAGCATCTACAAACGCTGTTTGATACGTTTAAATTGGTTTGAATATGAAACCAAATGTACGAAATTTGCAATGTCCAAAATAAAAAGGGCTGGTAGTGTTTTATACAACTTGAAAACTATATATAAAAGATATAATAGCATCTACAAACGCTATTTGATACGTTTAAATTGGTTTGAATATGAAACCAAATGTACGAAATTTGCAATGTCCAAAATAATTTTAAATGGTCTCGCAGTGTTTTCTACAACTTGAAAACTATATATAAAAGATATAATAGCATCTACAAACGCTATTTGATACGTTTAAATTGGTTTGAATATGAAACCAAATGTACGAAATTTGCAATGTCCAAAATAATTTTAAATGGTCTCGCAGTGTTTTATACAACGTGAAAACTATATATAAAAGATATAATAGCATCTACAAACGCTATTTGATACGTTTAAATTGGTTTGAATGTTAAACCAAATGTACGAAATTTGTAATGTCCAAAATAATTTGAAATGGGCTCGCAGTGTTTTCTACAACTTGAAAACTATATATAAAAGATATAATAGCATCTACAAACGCTATTTGATACGTTTAAATTGGTTTGAATATGAAACCAAATGTACGAAATTTGCAATGTCCAAAATAATTTTAAATGGTCTCGCAGTGTTTTATACAACTTGAAAACTATATATAAAAGATTTAATAGCATCTACAAACGCTATTTGATACGTTTAAATTGGTTTGAATATGAAACCAAATGTACGAAATTTGCAATGTCCAAAATAATGTTAAATGGTCTCGCAGTGTTTTCTACAACTTGAAAACTATATATAAAAGATATAATAGCATCTACAAACGCTGTTTGATACGTTTAAATTGGTTTGAATATTAAACCAAGTGAACGAAATTTGTAATGTCCAAAATAATTTTAAAAGGGCTGGTAGTGTTTTCTACAACTTGAAAACTATATATAAAAGATATAATAGCATCTACAAACGCTATTTGATACGTTTAAATTGGTTTGAATATGAAACCAAATGTACGAAATTTGCAATGTCCAAAATAATTTTAAATGGTCTCGCAGTGTTTTCTACAACTTGAAAACTATATATAAAAGATATAAGAGCATCTACAAACGCTGTTTGATACGTTTAAATTGGTTTGAATATTAAACCAAGTGAACGAAATTTGTAATGTCCAAAATAATTTGAAAAAGGCTGGTAGTGTTTTCTACAACTTGAAAACTATATATAAAAGATATAATAGCATCTACAAACGCTATTTGATACGCTTAAATTGGTTTGAATATGAAACCAAATGTACGAAATTTGCAATGTCCAAAATAATTTTAAATGGTCTCGCAGTGTTTTATACAACTTGAAAACTATATATAAAAGGTATAATAGCATCTACAAACGATATTTGATACGTTTAAATTGGTTTGAATGTTAAACCAAATGTACGAAATTTGTAATGTCCAAAATAATTTGAAATGGGTTCGCAGTGTTTTCTACTTCTTGAAAACTATATATAAAAGATATAATAGCATATACAAACGCTATTTGATACGTTTAAATTGGTTTGAATATGAAACCAAATGTACGAAAATTGCAATGTCCAAAATAATTTGAAAAGGGCTGGTAGTGTTTTGTACAACTTGAAAACTATATATAAAAGATATAATAGCATCTACAAACGCTATTTGATACGTTTAAATTGGTTTGATTATTAATCAAAATGAACGAAATTTGTAATGTCCAAAATAATTTGAAAAGGTCTTGTAGTGTTTTCTACAACTTGAAAACTATATATAAAAGATATAATAGCATCTACAAACGCTATTTGATACGTTTAAAGTGGTTTGAATATGAAACCAAATGTACGAAATTTGCAATGTCCAAAATAATTTTAAATGGTCTCGCAGTGTTTTCTACAACTTGAAAACTATATATAAAAGATATAATAGCATCTACAAACGCTATTTGATACGTTTAAATTGGTTTGAATATTAAACCAAATGAACGAAATTTGTAATGTCCAAAATAATTTGAAAAGGGCTGGTAGTGTTTTCTACAACTTGAAAACTATATATAAAAGATATAATAGCATCTACAAACGCTATTTGATACGTTTAAATTGGTTTGAATATGAAACCAAATGTACGAAATTTGCAATGTCCAAAATAATTTTAAATGGTCTCGCAGTGTTTTCTACAACTTGAAAACTATATATAAAAGATATAATAGCATCTACAAACGCTATTTGATACGTTTAAATTGGTTTGAATGTTAAACCAAATGTACGAAATTTGTAATGTCCAAAATAATTTGAAATGGGCTCGCAGTGTTTTATACAACTTGAAAACTATATATAAAAGATATAATAGCATCTACAAACGCTATTTGATACGTTTAAATTGGTTTGAATGTTAAACCAAATGTACGAAATTTGTAATGTCCAAAATAATTTGAAATGGGCTCGCAGTGTTTTCTACAACTTGAAAACTATATATAAAAGATATAATAGCATCTACAAACGCTATTTGATACGTTTAAATTGGTTTGAATATGAAACCAAATGTACGAAATTTGCAATGTCCAAAATAATTTGAAAAGGGCTGGTAGTGTTTTATACAACTTGAAAACTATATATAAAAGATATAATAGCATCTACAAACGCTATTTGATACGTTTAAATTGGTTTGAATATGAAACCAAATGTACGAAATTTGCAATGTCCAAAATAATTTTAAATGGTCTCGCAGTGTTTTCTACAACTTGAAAACTATATATAAAAGATATAATAGCATCTACAAACGCTATTTGATACGTTTAAATTGGTTTGAATATGAAACCAAATGTACGAAATTTGCAATGTCCAAAATAATTTTAAATGGTCTCGCAGTGTTTTATACAACTTGAAAACTATATATAAAAGATATAATAGCATCTACAAACGCTATTTGATACGTTTAAATTGGTTTGAATGTTAAACCAAATGTACGAAATTTGTAATGTCCAAAATAATTTGAAATGGGCTTGCAGTGTTTTCTACAACTTGAAAACTATATATAAAAGATATAATAGCATCTACAAACGCTATTTGATACGTTTAAATTGGTTTGAATATGAAACCAAATGTACGAAATTTGCAATGTCCAAAATAATTTGAAAAGGGCTGGTAGTGTTTTATACAACTTGAAAACTATATATAAAAGATATAATAGCATCTACAAACGCTATTTGATACGTTTAAATTGGTTTGAATATGAAACCAAATGTACGAAATTTGCAATGTCCAAAATAATTTTAAATGGTCTCGCAGTGTTTTCTACAACTTGAAAACTATATATAAAAGATATAATAGCATCTACAAACGCTATTTGATACGTTTAAATTGGTTTGAATATTAAACCAAATGAACGAAATTTGTAATGTCCAAAATAATTTGAAAAGGGCTGGTAGTGTTTTCTACAACTTGAAAACTATATATAAAAGATATAATAGCATCTACAAACGCTATTTGATACGTTTAAATTGGTTTGAATATGAAACCAAATGTACGAAATTTGCAATGTCCAAAATAATTTTAAATGGTCTCGCAGTGTTTTATACAACTTGAAAACTATATATAAAAGATATAATAGCATCTACAAACGCTATTTGATACGTTTAAATTGGTTTGAATGTTAAACCAAATGTACGAAATTTGTAATGTCCAAAATAATTTGAAATGGGCTCGCAGTGTTTTCTACAACTTGAAAACTATATATAAAAGATATAATAGCATCTACAAACGCTATTTGATACTTTAAATTGGTTTGAATATGAAACCAAATGTACGAAATTTGCAATGTCCAAAATAATTTGAAAAGGGCTGGTAGTGTTTTATACAACTTGAAAACTATATATAAAAGATATAATAGCATCTACAAACGCTATTTGATACGTTTAAATTGGTTTGAATATGAAACCAAATGTACGAAATTTGCAATGTCCAAAATAATTTTAAATGGTCTCGCAGTGTTTTCTACAACTTGAAAACTATATATAAACGATATAATAGCATCTACAAACGCTGTTTGATACGTTTAAATTGGTTTGAATATGAAACCAAATGTACGAAATTTGCAATGTCCAAAATAATTTAAAAAGGGCTGGTAGTGTTTTATACAACTTGAAAACTATATATAAAAGATATAATAGCATCTACAAACGCTATTTGATACGTTTAAATTGGTTTGAATATGAAACCAAATGTACGAAATTTGCAATGTCCAAAATAATTTTAAATGGTCTCGCAGTGTTTTCTACAACTTGAAAACTAAATATAAAAGATATAATAGCATCTACAAACGATATTTGATACGTTTAAATTGGTTTGAATATGAAACCAAATGTACGAAATTTGCAATGTCCAAAATAATTTTAAATGGTCTCGCAGTGTTTTATACAACGTGAAAACTATATATAAAAGATATAATAGCATCTACAAACGCTATTTGATACGTTTAAATTGGTTTGAATGTTAAACCAAATGTACGAAATTTGTAATGTCCAAAATAATTTTAAATGGTCTCGCAGTGTTTTATACAACTTGAAAACTATATATAAAAGATATAATAGCATCTACAAACGCTATTTGATACGTTTAAATTGGTTTGAATATGAAACCAAATGTACGAAATTTGCAATGTCCAAAATAATGTTAAATGGTCTCGCAGTGTTTTCTACAACTTGAAAACTATATATAAAAGATATAATAGCATCTACAAACGCTGTTTGATACGTTTAAATTGGTTTGAATATTAAACCAAGTGAACGAAATTTGTAATGTCCAAAATAATTTGAAAAGGGCTGGTAGTGTTTTCTACAACTTGAAAACTATATATAAAAGATATAATAGCATCTACAAACGCTATTTGATACGTTTAAATTGGTTTGAATATGAAACCAAATGTACGAAATTTGCAATGTCCAAAATAATTTTAAATGGTCTCGCAGTGTTTTCTACAACTTGAAAACTATATATAAAAGATATAATAGCATCTACAAACGCTGTTTGATACGTTTAAATTGGTTTGAATATTAAACCAAGTGAACGAAATTTGTAATGTCCAAAATAATTTGAAAAGGGCTGGTAGTGTTTTCTACAACTTGAAAACTATATATAAAAGATATAATAGCATCTACAAACGCTATTTGATACGCTTAAATTGGTTTGAATATGAAACCAAATGTACGAAATTTGCAATGTCCAAAATAATTTTAAATGGTCTCGCAGTGTTTTATACAACTTGAAAACTATATATAAAAGGTATAATAGCATCTACAAACGCTATTTGATACGTTTAAATTGGTTTGAATGTTAAACCAAATGTACGAAATTTGTAATGTCCAAAATAATTTGAAATGGGTTCGCAGTGTTTTCTACAACTTGAAAACTATATATAAAAGATATAATAGCATATACAAACGCTATTTGATACGTTTAAATTGGTTTGAATATGAAACCAAATGTACGAAAATTGCAATGTCCAAAATAATTTGAAAAGGGCTGGTAGTGTTTTCTACAACTTGAAAACTATATATAAAAGATATAATAGCATCTACAAACGCTATTTGATACGTTTAAATTGGTTTGAATATTAAACCAAATGAACGAAATTTGTAATGTCCAAAATAATTTGAAAAGGGCTGGTAGTGTTTTCTACAACTTGAAAACTATATATAAAAGATATAATAGCATCTACAAACGCTATTTGATACGTTTAAATTGGTTTGAATATTAAACCAAATGAACGAAATTTGTAATGTCTAAAATAATTTGAAAAGGGCTGGTAGTGTTTTCTACAACTTGAAAACTATATATAAAAGATATAATAGCATCTACAAACGCTATTTGATACGTTTAAATTGGTTTGGATATGAAACCAAATGTACGAAATTTGCAATGTCCAAAATAATTTAAAATGGTTTCGCAGTGTTTTCTACAACTTGAAAACTATATATAAAAGATATAATAGCATCTACAAACGCTATTTGATACGTTTAAATTAGTTTGAATGTTAAACCCAATGTACGAAATTTGTAATGTCTAAAATAATTTGAAATGGGCTCGCAGTGTTTTCTACAATTTGAAAACTATATATAAAAGATATAATAGCATCTACAAACGCTATTTGATATGTTTAAATTGGTTTGAATATAAAACCAAATGTACAAAATTTGCAATGTCCAAAATAATTTGAAAAGGGCTGGTAGTGTTTTCTACAACTTGAAAACTATATATAAAAGATATAATAGCATCTACAAACGCTATTTGACACGTTTAAATTGTTTGAATGTGAAACCAAATGTACGAAATTTGTAATGTCCAAAATAATTGAAATGGGCACGCAGTGTTTTCAACAACTTAAAAACTATATATAAAAGATATAATAGCATCTACAAACGCTATTTGATACGTTTAAATTGGTTTGAATGAACGAAATTTGTAATGTCCAAAATAATTTGAAAAGGGCTGGTAGTGTTTTCTACAACTTGAAAACTATATATAAAAGATATAATAGCATCTACAAACGCTATTTGATACGTTTAAATTGGTTTGAATATGAAACCAAATGTACGAAATTTGCAATGTCCAAAATAATTTTAAATGGTCTCGCAGTGTTTTCTACAACTTGAAAACTATATATAAAAGATATAATAGCATCTACAAACTCTATTTGATACGTTTAAATTGGTTTGAATGTTTAACCAAATGTACGAAATTTGTAATGTCCAAAATAATTTGAAATGGGCTCGCAGTGTTTTCTACAACTTGAAAACTATATATAAAAGATATAATAGCATCTACAAACGCTATCTGATACGTTTAAATTGGTTTGAATATGAAACCAAATGTACGAAATTTGCAATGTCCAAAATAATTTGAAAAGGGCTGGTAGTGTTTTCTACAACTTGAAAACTATATATAAAAGATATAATAGCATCTACAAACGCTATCTGATACGTTTAAATTGGTTTGAATATGAAACCAAATGTACGAAATTTGCAATGTCCAAAATAATTTGAAAAGGGCTGGTACTGTTTTCTACAACTTGAAAACTATATATAAAAGATATAATAGCATCTACAAATGCTATTTGACACGTTTAAATTGGTTTGAATGTGAAACCAAATGTACGAAATTTGTAATGTCCAAAATAATTGAAATGGGCACGCAGTGTTTTCTACAACTAAAAACTATATATAAAAGATATAATAGCATCTACAAACGCTACATGATACGTTTAAATTGGTTTGAATATGAAACCAAATGTACGAAATTTGCAATGTCCAAAATAATTTGAAAAGGGCTGGTAGTGTCCAAAATAATCTGAAAAGGTCTTGTAGTGTTTTCTACAACTTGAAAACTATACATAAAAGATATAATAGCATCTACAAACGCTATTTAATACGTTTAAATTGGTTTTAATGTGAAACCAAATGTACGAAATTTGCAATTTCCAAAATAATTTTAAATGGTCTCGCAGTGTTTTCTACAACTTGAAAACTATATATAAAAGATATAATAGCATCTACAAACGCTATTTGATACGTTTAAATTGGTTTGAATATTAAACCAAATGAACGAAATTTGTAATGTCCAAAATAATTTGAAAAGGTCTGGTAGTGTTTTCTACAACTTGAAAACTATATATAAAAGATATAATAGCATCTACAAACGCTATTTGATACGTTTAAATTGGTTTTATTACTAAATCAAATGAACGAAATTTGTAATGTCCAAAATAATTTGATAAGGTCTGGTAGTGTTTTCTACAACTTGAAAACTATATATAAAAGATATAATAGCATCTACAAACGCTATTTGATACGTTTAAATTGGTTTGAATATGAAACCAAATGTACGAAATTTGTAATGTCCAAAATAATTTTAAATGGTCTCGCAGTGTTTTCTACAACTTGAAAACTATATATAAAAGATATAATAGCATCTACAAACGCTATTTGATACGTTTAAATTGGTTTGAATATTAAACCAAATGAACGAAATTTGTAATGTCCAAAATAATTTGAAAAGGGCTGGTAGTGTTTTCTACAACTTGAAAACTATATATAAAAGATATAATAGCATCTACCAATGCTATTTGATACGTTTAAATTGGTTTGAATATGAAACCAAATGTACGAAATTTTCAATGTCCAAAATAAATTGAAAAGGGCTGGTAGTGTTTTCTACAACTTGAAAACTATATATAAAAGATATAATAGCATCTACAAACGCTATTTGATACGCTTAAATTGGTTTGAATTTTAAACCAAATGAACGAAATTTGTAATGTCCAAAATAATTTGAAAAGGGCTGGTAGTGTTTTCTACAACTTGAAAACTATATATAAAAGATATAATAGCATCTACAAACGCTATTTGATACGTTTAAATTGGTTTGAATATGAAACCAAATGTACGAAATTTTCAATGTCCAAAATAAATTGAAAAGGGCTGGTAGTGTTTTCTACAACTTGAAAACTATATATAAAAGATATAATAGCATCTACAAACGCTATTTGATACGTTTAAATTGGTTTGAATTTTAAACCAAATGAACGAAATTTGTAATGTCCAAAATAATTTGAAAAGGGCTGGTAGTGTTTTCTACAACTTGAAAACTATATATAAAAGATATAATAGCATCTACAAACGCTATTTGATACGTTTAAATTGGTTTGATTACTAAATCAAATGAACGAAATTTGTAATGTCCAAAATAATTTGATAAGGTCTGGTAGTGTTTTCTACAACTTGAAAACTATATATAAAAGATATAATAGCATCTACAAACGCTATTTGATACGTTTAAATTGGTTTGAATATGAAACCAAATGTACGAAATTTGTAATGTCCAAAATAATTTTAAATGGTCTCGCAGTGTTTTCTACAACTTGAAAACTATATATAAAAGATATAATAGCATCTACAAACGCTATTTGATACGTTTAAATTGGTTTGAATATTAAACCAAATGAACGAAATTTGTAATGTCCAAAATAATTTGAAAAGGGCTGGTAGTGTTTTCTACAACTTGAAAACTATATATAAAAGATATAATAGCATCTACAAATGCTATTTGATACGTTTAAATTGGTTTGAATATGAAACCAAATGTACGAAATTTTCAATGTCCAAAATAAATTGAAAAGGGCTGGTAGTGTTTTCTACAACTTGAAAACTATATATAAAAGATATAATAGCATCTACAAACGCTATTTGATACGTTTAAATTGGTTTGAATTTTAAACCAAATGAACGAAATTTGTAATGTCCAAAATAATTTGAAAAGGGCTGGTAGTGTTTTCTACAACTTGAAAACTATATATAAAAGATATAATAGCATCTACAAATGCTATTTGATACGTTTAAATTGGTTTGAATATGAAACCAAATGTACGAAATTTTCAATGTCCAAAATAAATTGAAAAGGGCTGGTAGTGTTTTCTACAACTTGAAAACTATATATAAAAGATATAATAGCATCTACAAACGCTATTTGATACGTTTAAATTGGTTTGAATTTTAAACCAAATGAACGAAATTTGTAATGTCCAAAATAATTTGAAAAGGGCTGGTAGTGTTTTCTACAACTTGAAAACTATATATAAAAGATATAATAGCATCTACAAACGCTATTTGATACGTTTAAATTGGTTTGAATGTTAAACCCAATGTACGAAATTTGTAATGTCTAAAATAATTTGAAATGGGCTCGCAGTGTTTTCTACAATTTGAAAACTATATATAAAAGATATAATAGCATCTACAAACGCTATTTGATACGTTTAAATTGGTTTGAATATAAAACCAAATGTACAAAATTTGCAATGTCCAAAATAATTTGAAAAGGGCTGGTAGTGTTTTCTACAACTTGAAAACTATATATAAAAGATATAATAGCATCTACAAACGCTATTTGACACATTTAAATTGTTTGAATGTGAAACCAAATGTACGAAATTTGTAATGTCCAAAATAATTGAAATGGGCACGCAGTGTTTTCAACAACTTAAAAACTATATATAAAAGATATAATAGCATCTACAAACGCTATTTGATACGTTTAAATTGGTTTGAATGAACGAAATTTGTAATGTCCAAAATAATTTGAAAAGGGCTGGTAGTGTTTTCTACAACTTGAAAACTATATATAAAAGATATAATAGCATCTACAAACGCTATTTGATACGTTTAAATTGGTTTGAATATGAAACCAAATGTACGAAATTTGCAATGTCCAAAATAATTTTAAATGGTCTCGCAGTGTTTTCTACAACTTGAAAACTATATATAAAAGATATAATAGCATCTACAAACGCTATTTGATACGTTTAAATTGGTTTGAATGTTTAACCAAATGTACGAAATTTGTAATGTCCAAAATAATTTGAAATGGGCTAGCAGTGTTTTCTACAACTTGAAAACTATATATAAAAGATATAATAGCATCTACAAACGCTATCTGATACGTTTAAATTGGTTTGAATATGAAACCAAATGTACGAAATTTGCAATGTCCAAAATAATTTGAAAAGGGCTGGTAGTGTTTTCTACAACTTGAAAACTATATATAAAAGAGATAATAGCATCTACAAACGCTATCTGATACGTTTAAATTGGTTTGAATATGAAACCAAATGTACGAAATTTGCAATGTCCAAAATAATTTGAAAAGGGCTGGTAGTGTTTTCTACAACTTGAAAACTATATATAAAAGATATAATATCATCTACAAATGCTATTTGACACGTTTAAATTGGTTTGAATGTGAAACCAAATGTACGAAATTTGTAATGTCCAAAATAATTGAAATGGGCACGCAGTGTTTTCTACAACTAAAAACTATATATAAAAGATATAATAGCATCTACAAACGCTACATGATACGTTTAAATTGGTTTGAATATGAAACCAAATGTACGAAATTTGCAATGTCCAAAATAATTTGAAAAGGGCTGGTAGTGTCCAAAATAATCTGAAAAGGTCTTGTAGTGTTTTCTACAACTTGAAAACTATACATAAAAGATATAATAGCATCTACAAACGCTATTTAATACGTTTAAATTGGTTTTAATGTGAAACCAAATGTACGAAATTTGCAATGTCCAAAATAATTTTAAATGGTCTCGCGGTGTTTTCTACAACTTGAAAACTATATCTAAAAGATATAATAGCATCTACAAACGCTATTTGATACGTTTAAATTGGTTTGAATATTAAACCAAATGAACGAAATTTGTAATGTCCAAAATAATTTGAAAAGGTCTGGTAGTGTTTTCTACAACTTGAAAACTATATATAAAGATATAATAGCATCTACAAACGCTATTTGATACGTTTAAATTGGTTTGATTACTAAATCAAATGAACGAAATTTGTAATGTCCAAAATAATTTGATAAGGTCTGGTAGTGTTTTCTACAACTTGAAAACTATATATAAAAGATATAATAGCATCTACAAACGCTATTTGATACGTTTAAATTGGTTTGAATATGAAACCAAATGTACGAAATTTGTAATGTCCAAAATAATTTTAAATGGTCTCGCAGTGTTTTCTACAACTTGAAAACTATATATAAAAGATATAATAGCATCTACAAACGCTATTTGATACGTTTAAATTGGTTTGAATATTAAACCAAATGAACGAAATTTGTAATGTCCAAAATAATTTGAAAAGGGCTGGTAGTGTTTTCTACAACTTGAAAACTATATATAAAAGATATAATAGCATCTACAAATGCTATTTGATACGTTTAAATTGGTTTGAATATGAAACCAAATGTACGAAATTTTCAATGTCCAAAATAAATTGAAAAGGGCTGGTAGTGTTTTCTACAACTTGAAAACTATATATAAAAGATAAAATAGCATCTACAAACGCTATTTGATACGTTTAAATTGGTTTGAATGTTAAACCAAATTTACGAAATTTGTAATGTCCTAAATAATTTGAAATGGGCTCGCAGTGTTTTCTACAACTTGAAAACTATATATAAAAGATATAATAGCATCTACAAACGCTATCTGATACGTTTAAATTGGTTTGAATATTAAACCAAATGAACGAAATTTGTAATGTCCAAAATAATTTGAAATGGGCTCGCAGTGTTTTCTACAACTTGAAAACTATATATAAAAGATATAATAGCATCTACAAACGCTATCTGATTGGTTTAAATTGGTTTGAATATGAAACCAAATGTACGAAATTTGCAATGTCCAAAATAATTTGAAAAGGGCTGGTAGTGTTTTATACAACTTGAAAACTATATATAAAAGATATAATAGCATCTACAAACGCTATTTGATACGTTTAAATTGGTTTGAATATGAAACCAAATGTACGAAATTTGCAATGTCCAAAATAATTTTAAATGGTCTCGCAGTGTTTTCTACAACTTGAAAACTATATATAAAAGATATAATAGCATCTACAAACGCTGTTTGATACGTTTAAATTGGTTTGAATATGAAACCAAATGTACGAAATTAGCAATGTCCAAAATAATTTGAAAAGGGCTGGTAGTGTTTTATACAACTTAAAAACTATATATAAAAGATATAATAGCATCTACAAACGCTATTTGATACGTTTAAATTGGTTTGAATATGAAACCAAATGTACGAAATTTGCAATGTCCAAAATAATTTTAAATGGTCTCGCAGTGTTTTCTACAACTTGAAAACTATATATAAAAGATATAATAGCATCTACAAACGCTATTTGATACGTTTAAATTGGTTTGAATATGAAACCAAATGTACGAAATTTGCAATGTCCAAAATAATTTTAAATGGTCTCGCAGTGTTTTATACAACGTGAAAACTATATATAAAAGATATAATAGCATCTACAAACGCTATTTGATACGTTTAAATTGGTTTGAACGTTAAACCAAATGTACGAAATTTGTAATGCCCAAAATAATTTGAAATGGGCTCGCAGTGTTTTCTACAACTTGAAAACTATATATAAAAGATATAATAGCATCTACAAACGCTATTTGATACGTTTAAATTGGTTTGAATATGGCACCAAATGTACGAAATTTGCAATGTCCAAAATAATTTTAAATGGTCTCGCAGTGTTTTATACAACTTGAAAACTATATATAAAAGATATAATAGCATCTACAAACGCTATTTGATACGTTTAAATTGGTTTGAATATGAAACCAAATGTACGAAATTTGCAATGTCCAAAATAATTTTAAATGGTCTCGCAGTGTTTTCTACAACTTGAAAACTATATATAAAAGATATAATAGCATCTACAAACGCTGTTTGATACGTTTAAATTGGTTTGAATATTAAACCAAGTGAACGAAATTTGTAATGTCCAAAATAATTTGAAAAGGGCTGGTAGTGTTTTCTACAACTTGAAAACTATATATAAAAGATATAATAGCATCTACAAACGCTATTTGATACGTTTAAATTGGTTTGAATATGAAACCAAATGTACGAAATTTGCAATGTCCAAAATAATTTTAAATGGTCTCGCAGTGTTTTCTACAACTTGAAAACTATATATAAAAGATATAATAGCATCTACAAACGCTGTTTGATACGTTTAAATTGGTTTGAATATTAAACCAAGTGAACGAAATTTGTAATGTCCAAAATAATTTGAAAAGGGCTGGTAGTGTTTTCTACAACTTGAAAACTATATATAAAAGATATAATAGCATATACAAACGCTATTTGATACGTTTAAATTGGTTTGATTATTAAACAAAATGAACGAAATTTGTAATGTCCAAAATAATTTGAAATGGGCTCGCAGTGTTTTCTACAACTTGAAAACTATATATAAAAGATATAATAGCATATACAAACGCTATTTGATACGTTTAAATTGGTTTGAATATGAAACCAAATGTACGAAATTTGCAATGTCCAAAATAATTTGAAAAGGGCTGGTAGTGTTTTCTAAAACTTGAAAACTATATATAAAAGATATAATAGCATCTACAAACGCTATTTGATACGTTTAAATTGGTTTGATTATTAAACAAAATGAACGAAATTTGTAATGTCCAAAATAATTTGAAAAGGTCTTGTAGTGTTTTCTACAACTTGAAAACTATATATAAAAGATATAATAGCATCTACAAACGCTATTTGATACGTTTAAATTGGTTTGAATATGAAACCAAATGTACGAAATTTGCAATGTCCAAAATAATTTTAAATGGTCTCGCAGTGTTTTCTACAACTTGAAAACTATATATAAAAGATATAATAGCATCTACAAACGCTATTTGATACGTTTAAATTGGTTTGAATATTAAACCAAATGAACGAAATTTGTAATGTCCAAAATAATTTGAAAAGGGCTGGTAGTGTTTTCTACAACTTGAAAACTATATATAAAAGATATAATAGCATCTACAAACGCTATTTGATACGTTTAAATTGGTTTGAATATGGCACCAAATGTACGAAATTTGCAATGTCCAAAATAATTTTAAATGGTCTCGCAGTGTTTTATACAACTTGAAAACTATATATAAAAGATATAATAGCATCTACAAACGCTATTTGATACGTTTAAATTGGTTTGAATATGAAACCAAATGTACGAAATTTGCAATGTCCAAAATAATTTTAAATGGTCTCGCAGTGTTTTCTACAACTTGAAAACTATATATAAAAGATATAATAGCATCTACAAACGCTGTTTGATACGTTTAAATTGGTTTGAATATTAAACCAAGTGAACGAAATTTGTAATGTCCAAAATAATTTGAAAAGGGCTGGTAGTGTTTTCTACAACTTGAAAACTATATATAAAAGATATAATAGCATCTACAAACGCTATTTGATACGTTTAAATTGGTTTGAATATGAAACCAAATGTACGAAATTTGCAATGTCCAAAATAATTTTAAATGGTCTCGCAGTGTTTTCTACAACTTGAAAACTATATATAAAAGATATAATAGCATCTACAAACGCTGTTTGATACGTTTAAATTGGTTTGAATATTAAACCAAGTGAACGAAATTTGTAATGTCCAAAATAATTTGAAAAGGGCTGGTAGTGTTTTCTACAACTTGAAAACTATATATAAAAGATATAATAGCATATACAAACGCTATTTGATACGTTTAAATTGGTTTGATTATTAAACAAAATGAACGAAATTTGTAATGTCCAAAATAATTTGAAATGGGCTCGCAGTGTTTTCTACAACTTGAAAACTATATATAAAAGATATAATAGCATATACAAACGCTATTTGATACGTTTAAATTGGTTTGAATATGAAACCAAATGTACGAAATTTGCAATGTCCAAAATAATTTGAAAAGGGCTGGTAGTGTTTTCTAAAACTTGAAAACTATATATAAAAGATATAATAGCATCTACAAACGCTATTTGATACGTTTAAATTGGTTTGATTATTAAACAAAATGAACGAAATTTGTAATGTCCAAAATAATTTGAAAAGGTCTTGTAGTGTTTTCTACAACTTGAAAACTATATATAAAAGATATAATAGCATCTACAAACGCTATTTGATACGTTTAAATTGGTTTGAATATGAAACCAAATGTACGAAATTTGCAATGTCCAAAATAATTTTAAATGGTCTCGCAGTGTTTTCTACAACTTGAAAACTATATATAAAAGATATAATAGCATCTACAAACGCTATTTGATACGTTTAAATTGGTTTGAAAATTAAACCAAATGAACGAAATTTGTAATGTCCAAAATAATTTGAAAAGGGCTGGTAGTGTTTTCTACAACTTGAAAACTATATATAAAAGATATAATAGCATCTACAAACGCTATTTGATACGTTTAAATTGGTTTGAATATGAAACCAAATGTACGAAATTTGCAATGTCCAAAATAATTTTAAATGGTCTCGCAGTGTTTTCTACAACTTGAAAACTATATATAAAAGATATAATAGCATCTACAAACGCTATTTGATACGTTTAAATTGGTTTGAATATGAAACCAAATGTACGAAATTTGCAATGTCCAAAATCATTTTAAATGGTCTCGCAGTGTTTTCTACAACTTGAAAACTATATATAAAAGATATAATAGCATCTACAAACGCTGTTTGATACGTTTAAATTGGTTTGAATATTAAACCAAGTGAACGAAATTTGTAATGTCCAAAATAATTTGAAAAGGGCTGGTAGTGTTTTCTACAACTTGAAAACTATATATAAAAGATATAATAGCATCTACAAACGCTATTTGATACGTTTAAATTGGTTTGAATATGAAACCAAATGTACGAAATTTGCAAT
Source organism: Agriotes lineatus (assembly GCA_940337035.1). Lineage (NCBI taxonomy): Eukaryota > Metazoa > Arthropoda > Insecta > Coleoptera > Elateridae > Agriotes > Agriotes lineatus. The sequence continues at coordinate 59,807 of CALNHX010006056.1, read as the reverse complement.
GTCCAAAATAATTTTAAATGGTCTCGCAGTGTTTTCTACAACTTGAAAACTATATATAAAAGATATAATAGCATCTACAAACGCTATTTGATACGTTTAAATTGGTTTGAATATGAAACCAAATGTACGAAATTTGCAATGTCCAAAATCATTTTAAATGGTCTCGCAGTGTTTTCTACAACTTGAAAACTATATATAAAAGATATAATAGCATCTACAAACGCTGTTTGATACGTTTAAATTGGTTTGAATATTAAACCAAGTGAACGAAATTTGTAATGTCCAAAATAATTTGAAAAGGGCTGGTAGTGTTTTCTACAACTTGAAAACTATATATAAAAGATATAATAGCATCTACAAACGCTATTTGATACGTTTAAATTGGTTTGAATATGAAACCAAATGTACGAAATTTGCAATGTCCAAAATAATTTTAAATGGTCTCGCAGTGTTTTCTACAACTTGAAAACTATATATAAAAGATATAATAGCATCTACAAACGCTATCTGATACGTTTAAATTGGTTTGAATGTTAAACCCAATGTACGAAATTTGTAATGTCCAAAATAATTTGAAATGGGCTCGCAGTGTTTTCTACAACTTGAAAACTATATATAAAAGATATAATAGCATCTACAAACGCTATTTGATACGTTTAAATTGGTTTGAATATGAAACCAAATGTACAAAATTTGCAATGTCCAAAATAATTTGAAAAGGGCTGGTAGTGTTTTCTACAACTTGAAAACTATATATAAAAGATATAATAGCATCTACAAACGCTATTTGATACGTTTAAATTGGTTTGAATGTTAAACCAAATGTACGAAATTTGTAATGTCCAAAATAATTTGAAATGGGCTCGCAGTGTTTTCTACAACTTGAAAACTATATATAAAAGATATAATAGCATCTACAAACGCTATTTGATACGTTTAAATTGGTTTGAATATGGCACCAAATGTACGAAATTTGCAATGTCCAAAATAATTTTAAATGGTCTCGCAGTGTTTTATACAACTTGAAAACTATATATAAAAGATATAATAGCATCTACAAACGCTATTTGATACGTTTAAATTGGTTTGAATATGAAACCAAATGTACGAAATTTGCAATGTCCAAAATCATTTTAAATGGTCTCGCAGTGTTTTCTACAACTTGAAAACTATATATAAAAGATATAATAGCATCTACAAACGCTGTTTGATACGTTTAAATTGGTTTGAATATTAAACCAAGTGAACGAAATTTGTAATGTCCAAAATAATTTGAAAAGGGCTGGTAGTGTTTTCTACAACTTGAAAACTATATATAAAAGATATAATAGCATCTACAAACGCTGTTTGATACGTTTAAATTGGTTTGAATATTAAACCAAGTGAACGAAATTTGTAATGTCCAAAATAATTTGAAAAGGGCTGGTAGTGTTTTCTACAACTTGAAAACTATATATAAAAGATATAATAGCATCTACAAACGCTATTTGATACGTTTAAATTGGTTTGAATATGAAACCAAATGTACGAAATTTGTAATGTCCAAAATAATTTGAAAAGGGCTGGTAGTGTTTTCTACAACTTGAAAACTATATATAAAAGATATAATAGCATCTACAAACGCTGTTTGATACGTTTAAATTGGTTTGAATATTAAACCAAGTGAACGAAATTTGTAATGTCCAAAATAATTTGAAAAGGGCTGGTAGTGTTTTCTACAACTTGAAAACTATATATAAAAGATATAATAGCATCTACAAACGCTGTTTGATACGTTTAAATTGGTTTGAATATTAAACCAAGTGAACGAAATTTGTAATGTCCAAAATAATTTGAAAAGGGCTGGTAGTGTTTTCTACAACTTGAAAACTATATATAAAAGATATAATAGCATCTACAAACGCTATTTGATACGTTTAAATTGGTTTGAATATGAAACCAAATGTACGAAATTTGCAATGTCCAAAATAATTTTAAATGGTCTCGCAGTATTTTCTACAACTTGAAAACTATATATAAAAGATATAATAGCATCTACAAACGCTATTTGATACGTTTAAATTGGTTTGAATGTTAAACCCAATGTACGAAATTTGTAATGTCCAAAATAATTTGAAATGGGCTCGCAGTGTTTTCTACAACTTGAAAACTATATATAAAAGATATAATAGCATCTACAAACGCTATTTGATACGTTTAAATTGGTTTGAATATGAAACCAAATGTACAAAATTTGCAATGTCCAAAATAATTTGAAAAGGGCTGGTAGTGTTTTCTACAACTTGAAAACTATATATAAAAGATATAATAGCATCTACAAACGCTATTTGATACGTTTAAATTGGTTTGAATGTTAAACCAAATGTACGAAATTTGTAATGTCCAAAATAATTTGAAATGGGCTCGCAGTGTTTTCTACAACTTGAAAACTATATATAAAAGATATAATAGCATCTACAAACGCTATTTGATACGTTTAAATTGGTTTGAATATGGCACCAAATGTACGAAATTTGCAATGTCCAAAATAATTTTAAATGGTCTCGCAGTGTTTTATACAACTTGAAAACTATATATAAAAGATATAATAGCATCTACAAACGCTATTTGATACGTTTAAATTGGTTTGAATATGAAACCAAATGTACGAAATTTGCAATGTCCAAAATAATTTTAAATGGTCTCGCAGTGTTTTCTACAACTTGAAAACTATATATAAAAGATATAATAGCATCTACAAACGCTGTTTGATACGTTTAAATTGGTTTGAATATTAAACCAAGTGAACGAAATTTGTAATGTCCAAAATAATTTGAAAAGGGCTGGTAGTGTTTTCTACAACTTGAAAACTATATATAAAAGATATAATAGCATCTACAAACGCTATTTGATACGTTTAAATTGGTTTGAATAAGAAACCAAATGTACGAAATTTGCAATGTCCAAAATAATTTTAAATGGTCTCGCAGTGTTTTCTACAACTTGAAAACTATATATAAAAGATATAATAGCATCTACAAACGCTGTTTGATACGGTTAAATTGGTTTGAATATTAAACCAAGTGAACGAAATTTGTAATGTCCAAAATAATTTGAAAAGGGCTGGTAGTGTTTTCTACAACTTGAAAACTATATATAAAAGATATAATAGCATCTACAAACGCTATTTGATACGTTTAAATTGGTTTGAATATGAAACCAAATGTAGGAAATTTGCAATGTCCAAAATAATTTTAAATGGTCTCGCAGTGTTTTATACAACTTGAAAACTATATATAAAAGATATAATAGCATCTACAAACGCTTTTTGATACGTTTAAATTGGTTTGAATGTTAAACCAAATGTACGAAATTTGTAATGTCCAAAATAATTTGAAATGGGCTCGCAGTGTTTTCTACAACTTGAAAACTATATATAAAAGATATAATAGCATATACAAACGCTATTTGATACGTTTAAATTGGTTTGAATATGAAACCAAATGTACGAAATTTGCAATGTCCAAAATAATTTGAAAAGGGCTGGTAGTGTTTTCTACAACTTGAAAACTATATATAAAAGATATAATAGCATCTACAAACGCTATTTGATACGTTTAAATTGGTTTGATTATTAAACAAAATGAACGAAATTTGTAATGTCCAAAATAATTTGAAAAGGTCTTGTAGTGTTTTCTACAACTTGAAAACTATATATAAAAGATATAATAGCATCTACAAACGCTATTTGATACGTTTAAATTGGTTTGAATATGAAACCAAATGTACGAAATTTGCAATGTCCAAAATAATTTGAAAAGGGCTGGTAGTGTTTTCTACAACTTGAAAACTATATATAAAAGGTATAATAGCATCTACAAACGCTATTTGATACGTTTAAATTGGTTTGAATATTAAACCAAATGAACGAAATTTGTAATGTCCAAAATAATTTAAACGTATCATATAGAGTTTGTAGATGCTATTATATCTTTTATATATAGTTTTCAAGTTGTAGAAAACACTACCAGCCCTTTTCAAATTATTTTGGACATTGCAAATTTCGTACATTTGGTTTCATATTCAAAACAATTTAAACGTATCAAATACCGTTTGTAGATGCTATTATATCTTTTATATATAGTTTTCAAGTTGTAGAAAACACCACCAGACCTTTTCAAATTATTTTGGACATTACAATTTTCGTACATTTGGTGTAATATTCAAACCAATTGAAACGTATCAAATAGCGTTTGTAAATGCTATTATATCTTTTATATATAGTTTTCAAGTTGTAGAAAACACTGCGAGACCATTTAAAATTATTTTGAACATTACAAATTTCGTACATTTGGTTTCATATTCATACCAATTTAAACGTATCAAATAGCGTTTGTAAATGCTATTATATCTATCATATATAGTTTTCAAGTTGTAGAAAACACTACCAGACCTTTTCAAATTATTTTGGACATTACAAATATCGTTCATTTGGTTTCATATTCAAACCAATTTAAACGTATCAAATAGCGTTTGTAGATGCTATTATATCTATCATATATAGTTTTAAAGTTGTAGAAACCACTACCAGACCTTTTCAAATTATTTTGGACATTACAAATATCGTTCATTTGGTTTAATATTCAAACCAATTTAAACGTATCAAATAGCGTTTGTAGATGCTATTATATCTTTTATTTATAGTTTTCAAGTTGTAGAAAACACTACCAGACCTTTTCAAATTATTTTGGACACTACAAATTTCGTACATTTGGTTTCATATTCAAACCAATTTAAACGTTTCATGTTGCGTTTGTAGATGCTATTATATCTTTTATATATAGTTTTTAAGTTGTAGAAAACACTGCGAGCCCATTTCAATTATTTTGGACATTACAAATTTCGTACATTTGGTTTCTCATTCAAACCAATTTAAACGTATCAAATAGCGTTTGTAGATGCTATTATATCTTTTATATATAGTTTTCAAGTTGTAGAAAACACTACCAGCCCTTTTCAAATTATTTTGGACATTGCAAATTTCGTACATTTGGTTTCATATTCAAACCAATTTAAACGTATCAAATAGCGTTTGTAGTTGCTATTATATCTTTTATATATAGTTTGCAAGTTGTAGAAAACAATGCGAGCCCATTTCAAATTATTTTGGACATTACAAATTTCGTACATTTGGTTTCACATTCAAACCAATTTAAACGTTTTATGTAGCGTTTGTAGATGCTATTATATCTTTTATATATAGTTTTTAAGTTGTAGAAAACACTGCGAGCCCATTTCAATTATTTTGGACATTACAAATTTCGTACATTTGGTTTCACATTCAAACCAATTTAAACGTATCAAATAGCGTTTGTAGATGCTATTATATCTTTTATATATAGTTTTCAAGTTGTAGAAAACACTACCAGCCCTTTTCAAATTATTTTGGACACTACAAATTTCGTACATTTGGTTTCATATTCAAACCAATTTAAACGTTTCATGTAGCGTTTGTAGATGCTATTATATCTTTTATATATAGTTTTTAAGTTGTAGAAAACACTGCGAGCCCATTTCAATTATTTTGGACATTACAAATTTCGTACATTTGGTTTCACATTCAAACCAATTTAAACGTATCAAATAGCGTTTGTAGATGCTATTATATCTTTTATATATAGTTTTCAAGTTGTAGAAAACACTACCAGCCCTTTTCAAATTATTTTGGACATTGCAAATTTCGTACATTTGGTTTCATATTCAAACCAATTTAAACGTATCAAATAGCGTTTGTAGATGCTATTATATCTTTTGCATATAGTTTTCAAGTTGTAGAAAACACTACCAGACCTTTTCAAATTATTTTGGACATTACAATTTTCGTACATTTGGTGTAATATTCAAACCAATTGAAACGTATCAAGTAGCGTTTGTAAATGCTATTATATCTTTTATATATAGTTTTCAAGTTGTAGAAAACACTGCGAGACCATTTAAAATTATTTTGACATTACAAATTTCGTACATTTGGTTTCATATTCAAACCAATTTAAACGTATCAAATAGCGTTTGTAGATGCTATTATATCTTTTATATATAGTTTGCAAGTTGTAGAAAACAATGCGAGCCCATTTCAAATTATTTTGGACATTACAAATTTCGTACATTTGGTTTCACATTCAAACCAATTTAAACGTATCAAATAGCGTTTGTAGATGCTATTATATCTTTTGCATATAGTTTTCAAGTTGTAGAAAACACTACCAGACCTTTTTAAATTATTTTGGACATTACAATTTTCGTACATTTGGTGTAATATTCAAACCAATTGAAACGTATCAAGTAGCGTTTGTAAATGCTATTATATCTTTTATATATAGTTTTCAAGTTGTAGAAAACACTGCGAGACCATTTAAAATTATTTTGACATTACAAATTTCGTACATTTGGTTTCATATTCAAACCAATTTAAACGTATCAAATAGCGTTTGTAGATGCTATTATATCTTTTATGTATAGTTTTCAAGTTGTAGAAAACACTACCAGACCTTTTCAAATTATTTTGGACACTACAAATTTCGTACATTTGGTTTCATATTCAAACCAATATAAACGTATCAAATAGCGTTTGTAGATGCTATTATATCTTTTATATATAGTTTTCAAGTTGTAGAAAACACTACCAGACCTTTTCAAATTATTTTGGACACTACAAATTTCGTACATTTGCTTTCATATTCAAACCAATTTAAACGTATCATGTAGCGTTTGTAGATGCTATTATATCTTTTATATATAGTTTTTAAGTTGTAGAAAACACTGCGAGCCCATTTCAATTATTTTGGACATTACAAATTTCGTACATTTGGTTTCACATTCAAACCAATTTAAACGTATCATATAGAGTTTGTAGATGCTATTATATCTTTTATATATAGTTTTCAAGTTGTAGAAAACACTACCAGCCCTTTTCAAATTATTTTGGACATTGCAAATTTCGTACATTTGGTTTCATATTCAAAACAATTTAAACGTATCAAATACCGTTTGTAGATGCTATTATATCTTTTATATATAGTTTTCAAGTTGTAGAAAACACCACCAGACCTTTTCAAATTATTTTGGACATTACAATTTTCGTACATTTGGTGTAATATTCAAACCAATTGAAACGTATCAAATAGCGTTTGTAAATGCTATTATATCTTTTATATATAGTTTTCAAGTTGTAGAAAACACTGCGAGACCATTTAAAATTATTTTGAACATTACAAATTTCGTACATTTGGTTTCATATTCAAACCAATTTAAACGTATCAAATAGCGTTTGTAAATGCTATTATATCTATCATATATAGTTTTCAAGTTGTAGAAAACACTACCAAACCTTTTCAAATTATTTTGGACATTACAAATATCGTTCATTTGGTTTCATATTCAAACCAATTTAAACGTATCAAATAGCGTTTGTAGATGCTATTATATCTATCATATATGGTTTTAAAGTTGTAGAAAACACTACCAGACCTTTTCAAATTATTTTGGACATTACAAATATCGTTCATTTGGTTTAATATTCAAACCAATTTAAACGTATCAAATAGCGTTTGTAGATGCTATTATATCTTTTATGTATAGTTTTCAAGTTGTAGAAAACACTACCAGACCTTTTCAAATTATTTTGGACACTACAAATTTCGTACATTTGGTTTCATATTCAAACCAATTTAAGCGTTTCATGTAGCGTTTGTAGATGCTATTATATCTTTTATATATAGTTTTTAAGTTGTAGAAAACACTGCGAGCCCATTTCAATTATTTTGGACATTACAAATTTCGTACATTTGGTTTCACATTCAAACCAATTTAAACGTATCAAATAGCGTTTGTAGATGCTATTATATCTTTTATATATAGTTTTCAAGTTGTAGAAAACACTACCAGCCCTTTTCAAATTATTTTGGACATTCCAAATTTCGTACATTTGGTTTCATATTCAAACCAATTTAAACGTATCAAATAGCGTTTGTAGATGCTATTATATCTTTTATATATAGTTTGCAAGTTGTAGAAAACAATGCGAGCCCATTTCAAATTATTTTGGACATTACAAATTTCGTACATTTGGTTTCACATTCAAACCAATTTAAACGTATCAAATAGCGTTTGTAGATGCTATTATATCTTTTGTATATAGTTTTCAAGTTGTAGAAAACACTACCAGACCTTTTCAAATTATTTTGGACATTACAATTTTCGTACATTTGGTGTAATATTCAAACCAATTGAAACGTATCAAGTAGCGTTTGTAAATGCTATTATATCTTTTATATATAGTTTTCAAGTTGTAGAAAACACTGCGAGACCATTTAAAATTATTTTGACATTACAAATTTCGTACATTTGGTTTCATATTCAAACCAATTTAAACGTATCAAATAGCGTTTGTAGATGCTATTATATCTATCATATATAGTTTTCAAGTTGTAGAAAACACTACCAGCCCTTTTCAAATTATTTTGGACATTACAAATTTCGTTCATTTGGTTTAATATTCAAACCAATTTAAACGTATCATATAGCGTTTGTTAATGCTATTATATCTTTTGTATATAGTTTTCAAGTTGTAGAAAACACTGCGAGACCATTTAAAATTATTTTGGACATTGAAAATTTCGTACATTTGGTTTCACATTCAAAACAATTTAAACGTATCATGTAGCGTTTGTAGATGCTATTATATCTTTTATATATAGTTTTCAAGTTGTAGAAAACACTACCAGCCCTTTTCAAATTATTTTGGACATTACAAATTTCGTTCATTTGGTTTAATATTCAAACCAATTTAAACGTATCATGTAGCGTTTGTTAATGCTATTATATCTTTTATATATAGTTTTCAAGTTGTAGAAAACACTGCGAGACCATTTAAAATTATTTTGGACATTGAAAATTTCGTACATTTGGTTTCACATTCAAAACAATTTAAACGTATCAAATAGCGTTTGTAGATGCTATTATATTTTTTATATATAGTTTTCAAGTTGTAGAAAACACTACCAGACCTTTTCAAATTATTTTGGACATTACAAATTTCGTTCATTTGGTTTAATATTCAAACCAATTTAAACGTATCATATAGCGTTTGTTAATGCTGTTATATCTTTTATATATAGTTTTCAAGTTGTAGAAAACGCTGCGAGACCATTTAAAATTATTTTGGACATTGAAAATTTCGTACATTTGGTTTCACATTCAAAACAATTTAAACGTATCAAATAGCGTTTGTAGATACTATTATATCTTTTATATATAGTTTTCAAGTTGTAGAAAACACTACCAGCCCTTTTCAAATTATTTTGGACATTACAAATTTCGTTCATTTGGTTTAATATTCAAACCAATTTAAACGTATCATATAGCATTTGTTAATGCTATTATATCTTTTATATATAGTTTTCAAGTTGTAGAAAACACTGCGAGACCATTTAAAATTATTTTGGACATTGAAAATTTCGTACATTTGGTTTCACATTCAAAACAATTTAAACGTATCAAATAGCGTTTGTAAATGCTATTATATTTTTTATATATAGTTTTCAAGTTGTAGAAAACACTACCAGCCCTTTTCAAATTATTTTGGACATTACAATTTTCGTACATTTGGTGTAATATTCAAACCAATTGAAACGTATCAAGTAGCGTTTGTAAATGCTATTATATCTTTTATATATAGTTTTCAAGTTGTAGAAAACACTGCGAGACCATTTAAAATTATTTTGACATTACAAATTTCGTACATTTGGTTTCATATTCAAACCAATTTAAACGTATCAAATAGCGTTTGTAGATGCTATTATATCTTTTATGTATAGTTTTCAAGTTGTAGAAAACACTACCAGACCTTTTCAAATTATTTTGGACACTACAAATTTCGTACATTTGGTTTCATATTCAAACCAATATAAACGTATCAAATAGCGTTTGTAGATGCTATTATATCTTTTATATATAGTTTTCAAGTTGTAGAAAACACTACCAGACCTTTTCAAATTATTTTGGACACTACAAATTTCGTACATTTGCTTTCATATTCAAACCAATTTAAACGTATCATGTAGCGTTTGTAGATGCTATTATATCTTTTATATATAGTTTTTAAGTTGTAGAAAACACTGCGAGCCCATTTCAATTATTTTGGACATTACAAATTTCGTACATTTGGTTTCACATTCAAACCAATTTAAACGTATCATATAGAGTTTGTAGATGCTATTATATCTTTTATATATAGTTTTCAAGTTGTAGAAAACACTACCAGCCCTTTTCAAATTATTTTGGACATTGCAAATTTCGTACATTTGGTTTCATATTCAAAACAATTTAAACGTATCAAATACCGTTTGTAGATGCTATTATATCTTTTATATATAGTTTTCAAGTTGTAGAAAACACCACCAGACCTTTTCAAATTATTTTGGACATTACAATTTTCGTACATTTGGTGTAATATTCAAACCAATTGAAACGTATCAAATAGCGTTTGTAAATGCTATTATATCTATCATATATAGTTTTCAAGTTGTAGAAAACACTGCGAGACCATTTAAAATTATTTTGAACATTACAAATTTCGTACATTTGGTTTCATATTCAAACCAATTTAAACGTATCAAATAGCGTTTGTAAATGCTATTATATCTATCATATATAGTTTTCAAGTTGTAGAAAACACTACCAGACCTTTTCAAATTATTTTGGACATTACAAATATCGTTCATTTGGTTTCATATTCAAACCAATTTAAACGTATCAAATAGCGTTTGTAGATGCTATTATATCTATCATATATAGTTTTAAAGTTGTAGAAAACACTACCAGACCTTTTCAAATTATTTTGGACATTACAAATATCGTTCATTTGGTTTAATATTCAAACCAATTTAAACGTATCAAATAGCGTTTGTAGATGCTATTATATCTTTTATGTATAGTTTTCAAGTTGTAGAAAACACTACCAGACCTTTTCAAATTATTTTGGACACTACAAATTTCGTACATTTGGTTTCATATTCAAACCAATTTAAGCGTTTCATGTAGCGTTTGTAGATGCTATTATATCTTTTATATATAGTTTTTAAGTTGTAGAAAACACTGCGAGCCCATTTCAATTATTTTGGACATTACAAATTTCGTACATTTGGTTTCACATTCAAACCAATTTAAACGTATCAAATAGCGTTTGTAGATGCTATTATATCTTTTATATATAGTTTTCAAGTTGTAGAAAACACTACCAGCCCTTTTCAAATTATTTTGGACATTGCAAATTTCGTACATTTGGTTTCATATTCAAACCAATTTAAACGTATCAAATAGCGTTTGTAGATGCTATTATATCTTTTATATATAGTTTGCAAGTTGTAGAAAACAATGCGAGCCCATTTCAAATTATTTTGGACATTACAAATTTCGTACATTTGGTTTCACATTCAAACCAATTTAAACGTTTCATGTAGCGTTTGTAGATGCTATTATATCTTTTATATATAGTTTTTAAGTTGTAGAAAACACTGCGAGCCCATTTCAATTATTTTGGACATTACAAATTTCGTACATTTGGTTTCACATTCAAACCAATTTAAACGTATCAAATAGCGTTTGTAGATGCTATTATATCTTTTATATATAGTTTTCAAGTTGTAGAAAACACTACCAGCCCTTTTCAAATTATTTTGGACACTACAAATTTCGTACATTTGGTTTCATATTCAAACCAATTTAAACGTTTCATGTAGCGTTTGTAGATGCTATTATATCTTTTATATATAGTTTTCAAGTTGTAGAAAACACTACCAGCCCTTTTCAAATTATTTTGGACATTCCAAATTTCGTACATTTGGTTTCATATTCAAACCAATTTAAACGTATCAAATAGCGTTTGTAGATGCTATTATATCTTTTATATATAGTTTGCAAGTTGTAGAAAACAATGCGAGCCCATTTCAAATTATTTTGGACATTACAAATTTCGTACATTTGGTTTCACATTCAAACCAATTTAAACGTATCAAATAGCGTTTGTAGATGCTATTCTATCTTTTGTATATAGTTTTCAAGTTGTAGAAAACACTACCAGACCTTTTCAAATTATTTTGGACATTACAAATTTCGTACATTTGGTTTCATATTCAAACCAATTTAAACGTATCAAATAGCGTTTGTAGATGCTATTATATCTATCATATATAGTTTTCAAGTTGTAGAAAACACTACCAGCCCTTTTCAAATTATTTTGGACATTACAAATTTCGATCATTTGGTTTAATATTCAAACCAATTTAAACGTATCATATAGCGTTTGTTAATGCTATTATATCTTTTGTATATAGTTTTCAAGTTGTAGAAAACACTGCGAGACCATTTAAAATTATTTTGGACATTGAAAATTTCGTACATTTGGTTTCACATTCAAAACAATTTAAACGTATCAAATAGCGTTTGTAGATGCTATTATATTTTTTATATATAGTTTTCAAGTTGTAGAAAACACTACCAGACCTTTTCAAATTATTTTGGACATTACAAATTTCGTTCATTTGGTTTAATATTCAAACCAATTTAAACGTATCATATAGCGTTTGTTAATGCTAATATATCTTTTATATATAGTTTTCAAGTTGTAGAAAACACTGCGAGACCATTTAAAATTATTTTGGACATTGAAAATTTCGTACATTTGGTTTCACATTCAAAACAATTTAAACGTATCAAATAGCGTTTGTAGATGCTATTATATCTTTTATATATAGTTTTCAAGTTGTAGAAAACACTACCAGCCCTTTTCAAATTATTTTGGACATTACAAATTTCGTTCATTTGGTTTAATATTCAAACCAATTTAAACGTATCATATAGCATTTGTTAATGCTATTATATCTTTTATATATAGTTTTCAAGTTGTAGAAAACACTGCGAGACCATTTAAAATTATTTTGGACATTGAAAATTTCGTACATTTGGTTTCACATTCAAAACAATTTAAACGTATCAAATAGCGTTTGTAAATGCTATTATATCTTTTATATATAGTTTTCAAGTTGTAGAAAACACTACCAGCCCGTTTCAAATTATTTTGGACATTACAAATTTCGTTCATTTGGTTTAATATTCAAACCAATTTAAACGTATCATATAGCGTTTGTTAATGCTATTATATCTTTTATATATAGTTTTCAAGTTGTAGAAAACACTGCGAGACCATTTAAAATTATTTTGGACATTGAAAATTTCGTACATTTGGTTTCACATTCAAAACAATTTAAACGTATCAAATAGCGTTTGTAGATGCTATTATATTTTTTATATATAGTTTTCAAGTTGTAGAAAACACTAACAGCACTTTTCAAATTATTTTGGACATTACAAATTTCGTTCATTTGGTTTAATATTCAAACCAATTTAAACGTATCATATAGCGTTTGTTAATGCTATTATATCTTTTATATATAGTTTTCAAGTTGTAGAAAACACTGCGAGACCATTTAAAATTATTTTGGACATTGAAAATTTCGTACATTTGGTTTCACATTCAAAACAATTTAAACGTATCAAATAGCGTTTGTAGATGCTATTATATTTTTTATATATAGTTTTCAAATTGTAGAAAACACTACCAGACCATTTCAAATTATTTTGGACATTACAAATTTCGTACATTTGGTTTCACATTCAAACCAATTTAAACGTATCAAATAGCGTTTGTAGATGCTATTATATCTTTTATATATAGTTTTCAAGTTGTAGAAAACACTACCAGCCCTTTTCAAATTATTTTGGACATTACAAATTTCGTTCATTTGGTTTAATATTCAAACCAATTTAAACGTATCATATAGCGTTTGTTAATGCTATTATATCTTTTATATATAGTTTTCAAGTTGTAGAAAACACTGCGAGACCATTTAAAATTATTTTGGACATTGAAAATTTCGTACATTTGGTTTCACATTCAAAACAATTTAAACGTATCAAATAGCGTTTCTAGATGCTATTATATTTTTTATATATAGTTTTCAAGTTGTAGAAAACACTACCAGACCTTTTCAAATTATTTTGGACATTACAAATTTCGTTCATTTGGTTTAATATTCAAACCAATTTAAACGTATCAAATAGCGTTTGTAGATGCTATTATATCTCTTATATATAGTTTTCAAGTTGTAGAAAACACTGCGTGACCATTTAAAATTATTTTGGACATTGCAAATTTCGTATCTTTGGTTTCACATTAAAACCAATTTAAACGTATCAAATAGCGTTTGTAGATGCTATTATATTTTTTATGTATAGTTTTCAAGTTGTAGAAAACACTACCAGACCTTTTCAAATTATTTTGGACACTACAAATTTCGTACATTTGGTTTCATATTCAAACCAATTTAAACGTATCGTGTAGCGTTTGTAGATGCTATTATATCTTTTATATATAGTTTTTAAGTTGTAGAAACAACTGCGAGACCATTTAAAATTATTTTGGACATTACAAATTTCGTACATTTGGTTTAACATTCAAACCAATTTAAACGTATCAAATAGCGTTTGTAGATGCTATTATATCTTTTATATATAGTTTTCAAGTTGTAGAAAACACCGCGTGACCATTTAAAATTATTTTGGACATTGCAAATTTCGTACATTTGGTTTCATATTCAAACCAATTTAAACGTATCAAATAGCATTTGTAGATGCTATTATATCTTTTATATATAGATTTCAAGTTGTAGAAAACACTACCAGCCCTTTTAAAATTATTTTGGACATTACAAATTTCGTTCATTTGGTTTAATATTCAAACCAATTTAAACGTATCAAATAGCGTTTGTAGATGCTATTATATTTTGTATATATAGTTTTCAAGTTGTAGAAAACACTACCAGACCTTTTCAAATTATTTTGGACATTACAAATTTCGTTCATTTGGTTTAATATTCAAACCAATTTAAAAGTATCAAATAGCGTTTGTAGATGCTATTATACCTTTTATATATAGTTTTCAAGTTGTAGAAAACACTGCGAGACCATTTAAAATTATTTTGGACATTGCAAATTTCGTTCATTTGGTTTAATATTCAAACCAATTTAAACGTATCAAATAGCGTTTGTAGATGCTATTATATCTTTTATATATAGTTTTCAAGTTGTAGAAAACACTGCGAGACCATTTAAAATTATTTTGGACATTGCAAATTTCGTATCTTTGGTTTCACATTAAAACCAATTTAAACGTATCAAATAGCGTTTGTAGATGCTATTATATTTTGTATGTATAGTTTTCAAGTTGTAGAAAACACTACCAGACCTTTTCAAATTATTTTGGACTCTACAAATTTCGTACATTTGGTTTCATATTCAAACCAATTTAAACGTATCGTGTAGCGTTTGTAGATGCTATGATATCTTTTATATATAGTTTTTAAGTTGTAGAAACAACTGCGAGACCATTTAAAATTATTTTGGACATTACAAATTTCGTACATTTGGTTTAACATTCAAACCAATTTAAACGTATCAAATAGCGTTTGTAGATGTTATTATATCTTTTATATATAGTTTTCAAGTTGTAGAAAACACCGCGTGACCATTTAAAATTATTTTGGACATTGCAAATTTCGTACATTTGGTTTCATATTCAAACCAATTTAAACGTATCAAATAGCGTTTGTAGATGCTATTATATCTTTTATATATAGTTTTCAAGTTGTAGAAAACACTACCAGCCCTTTTAAAATTATTTTGGACATTGCAAATTTCGTACATTTGGTTTCATATTCAAACCAATTTAAACGTATCAAATAGCGTTTGTAGGTGCTATTATATCTTTTATATATAGTTTTCAAGTTGTAGAAAACACTACCAGACCTTTTCAAATTATTTTGGACATTACAAATTTCGTTCAGTTGGTTTAATATTCAAACCAATTTAAACGTATCAAATAGCGTTTGTAGATGCTATTATACCTTTTATATATAGTTTTCAAGTTGTAGAAAACACTGCGAGACCATTTAAAATTATTTTGGACATTGCAAATTTTGTACATTTGGTTTCACATTAAAACCAATTTAAACGTATCAAATAGCGTTTGTAGATGCTATTATATGTTGTATGTATAGTTTTCAAGTTGTAGAAAACACTACCAGACCTTTTCAAATTATTTTGGACACTACAAATTTCGTACATTTGGTTTCATATTCAAACCAATTTAAACGTATCAAATAGCGTTTGTAGATGGTATTATATCTTTTATATATAGTTTTCAAGTTGTAGAAAACACTGCGAGGCCATTTAAAATTATTTTTAACATTACAATTTTCGTTCATTTGGTTTAATATTCAAACCAATTTAAACGTATCAAATAGCGTTTGCAGATGTTATTATATTTTTTATATATAGTTTTCAAGTTGTAGAAAACGCTGCGAGACCATTTAAAGTTATTTTGGACATTACAATTTTCGTTCATTTGGTTTAATATTCAAACCAATTTAAACGTATCAAATAGCGTTTGTAGATGCTATTATATCTTTTACATATAGTTTTCAAGTTGTAGAAAACACTGAGAGATCACTTAAAATTGTTTTGGACATTAGAAGTTTCGTACATTTGGTTTCATATTCAAACCAATTTAAGCGTATCAAATAGCGTTTGTAGATGCTATTATATCTTTTATATACAGTTTGCAAGTTGTAGAAAACGCTGCGAGACCATTTAAAATTATTTTGGACATTACAATTTTCGTTCATTTGGTTTAATATTCAAACCAATTTAAACGTATCAAGTAGCGTTTGTAGATGGTATTATATCTTTTATATATAGTTTTCAAGTTTTAGAAAACACTGCGAGACCATTTAAAATTATTTTGGACATTACAATTTTCGTTCATTTGGTTTAATATTCAAACCAATTTAAACGTATCAAATAGCGTTTGTAGATGTTATTATATCTTTTATATATAGTTTTCAAATTGTAGAAAACGCTGCGAGACCATTTAAAGTTATTTTGGACATTACAATTTTCGTTCATTTGGTTTAATATTCAAACCAACTTAAACGTATCAAATAGCGTTTGTAGATGTTATTATATCTTTTATATATAGTTTTCAAGTTGTAGAAAACACTGAGAGATCACTTAAAATTATTTTGGACATTAGAAATTTCGTACATTTGGTTTCATATTCAAACCAATTTAAGCGTATCAAATAGCGTGTGTAGATGCTATTATATCTTTTATATATAGTTTTCAAGTTGTAGAAAACACTGAGAGATCACTTAAAATTATTTTGGACATTAGAAATTTCGTACATTTGGTTTCATATTCAAACCAATTTAAGCGTTTCAAATAGCGTTTGTAGATGCTATTATATTTTTTATATATAGTTTTCAAGTTGTAGAAAACGCTGCGAGACCATTTAAAATTATTTTGGACATTACAAAATTCGTACATTTGGTTTCACATTTAAACCAATTTAAACGTATCAAATAGCGTTTGTAGATGCTATTATATCTTTTATATATAGTTTTCAAGTTGTAGAAAACACTACCAGACCTTTTCAAATTATTTTGGACATTCCAAATTTCGTTCATTTGGTTTAATATTCAAACCAATTTAAACGTATCATATAGCGTTTGTTAATGCTATTATATCTTTTATATATAGTTTTCAAGTTGTAGAAAACACTGCGAGACCATTTAAAATTATTTTGGACATTGAAAATTTCGTACATTTGGTTTCACATTCAAAACAATTTAAACGTATCGAATAGCGTTTGTAGATGCTATTATATCTTTTATATATAGTTTTCAAGTTGTAGAAAACACTACCAGCCCTTTTCAAATTATTTTGGACATTACAAATTTCGTTCATTTGGTTTAATATTCAAACCAATTTAAACGTATCATATAGCATTTGTTAATGCTATTATATCTTTTATATATAGTTTTCAAGTTGTAGAAAACACTGCGAGACCATTTAAAATTATTTTGGACATTGAAAATTTCGTACATTTGGTTTCACATTCAAAACAATTTAAACGTATCAAATAGCGTTTGTAAATGCTATTATATCTTTTATATATAGTTTTCAAGTTGTAGAAAACACTACCAGCCCTTTTCAAATTATTTTGGACATTACAAATTTCGTTCATTTGGTTTAATATTCAAACCAATTTAAACGTATCATATAGCGTTTGTTAATGCTATTATATCTTTTATATATAGTTTTCAAGTTGTAGAAAACACTGCGAGACCATTTAAAATTATTTTGGACATTGAAAATTTCGTACATTTGGTTTCACATTCAAAACAATTTAAACGTATCAAATAGCGTTTGTAGATGCTATTATATTTTTTATATATAGTTTTCAAGTTGTAGAAAACACTAACAGCACTTTTCAAATTATTTTGGACATTACAAATTTCGTTCATTTGGTTTAATATTCAAACCAATTTAAACGTATCATATAGCGTTTGTTAATGCTATTATATCTTTTATATATAGTTTTCAAGTTGTAGAAAACACTGCGAGACCATTTAAAATTATTTTGGACATTGAAAATTTCGTACATTTGGTTTCACATTCAAAACAATTTAAACGTATCAAATAGCGTTTGTAGATGCTATTATATTTTTTATATATAGTTTTCAAATTGTAGAAAACACTACCAGACCATTTCAAATTATTTTGGACATTACAAATTTCGTACATTTGGTTTCACATTCAAACCAATTTAAACGTATCAAATAGCGTTTGTAGATGCTATTATATCTTTTATATATAGTTTTCAAGTTGTAGAAAACACTACCAGCCCTTTTCAAATTATTTTGGACATTACAAATTTCGTTCATTTGGTTTAATATTCAAACCAATTTAAACGTATCATATAGCGTTTGTTAATGCTATTATATCTTTTATATATAGTTTTCAAGTTGTAGAAAACACTGCGAGACCATTTAAAATTATTTTGGACATTGAAAATTTCGTACATTTGGTTTCACATTCAAAACAATTTAAACGTATCAAATAGCGTTTCTAGATGCTATTATATTTTTTATATATAGTTTTCAAGTTGTAGAAAACACTACCAGACCTTTTCAAATTATTTTGGACATTACAAATTTCGTTCATTTGGTTTAATATTCAAACCAATTTAAACGTATCAAATAGCGTTTGTAGATGCTATTATATCTCTTATATATAGTTTTCAAGTTGTAGAAAACACTGCGTGACCATTTAAAATTATTTTGGACATTGCAAATTTCGTATCTTTGGTTTCACATTAAAACCAATTTAAACGTATCAAATAGCGTTTGTAGATGCTATTATATTTTTTATGTATAGTTTTCAAGTTGTAGAAAACACTACCAGACCTTTTCAAATTATTTTGGACACTACAAATTTCGTACATTTGGTTTCATATTCAAACCAATTTAAACGTATCGTGTAGCGTTTGTAGATGCTATTATATCTTTTATATATAGTTTTTAAGTTGTAGAAACAACTGCGAGACCATTTAAAATTATTTTGGACATTACAAATTTCGTACATTTGGTTTAACACTCAAACCAATTTAAACGTATCAAATAGCGTTTGTAGATGCTATTATATCTTTTATATATAGTTTTCAAGTTGTAGAAAACACCGCGTGACCATTTAAAATTATTTTGGACATTGCAAATTTCGTACATTTGGTTTCATATTCAAACCAATTTAAACGTATCAAATAGCATTTGTAGATGCTATTATATCTTTTATATATAGATTTCAAGTTGTAGAAAACACTACCAGCCCTTTTAAAATTATTTTGGACATTACAAATTTCGTTCATTTGGTTTAATATTCAAACCAATTTAAACGTATCAAATAGCGTTTGTAGATGCTATTATATTTTGTATATATAGTTTTCAAGTTGTAGAAAACACTACCAGACCTTTTCAAATTATTTTGGACATTACAAATTTCGTTCATTTGGTTTAATATTCAAACCAATTTAAAAGTATCAAATAGCGTTTGTAGATGCTATTATACCTTTTATATATAGTTTTCAAGTTGTAGAAAACACTGCGAGACCATTTAAAATTATTTTGGACATTGCAAATTTCGTTCATTTGGTTTAATATTCAAACCAATTTAAACGTATCAAATAGCGTTTGTAGATGCTATTATATCTTTTATATATAGTTTTCAAGTTGTAGAAAACACTGCGAGACAATTTAAAATTATTTTGGACATTGCAAATTTCGTATCTTTGGTTTCACATTAAAACCAATTTAAACGTATCAAATAGCGTTTGTAGATGCTATTATATTTTTTATGTATAGTTTTCAAGTTGTAGAAAACACTACCAGACCTTTTCAAATTATTTTGGACTCTACAAATTTCGTACATTTGGTTTCATATTCAAACCAATTTAAACGTATCGTGTAGCGTTTGTAGATGCTATGATATCTTTTATATATAGTTTTTAAGTTGTAGAAACAACTGCGAGACCATTTAAAATTATTTTGGACATTACAAATTTCGTACATTTGGTTTAACATTCAAACCAATTTAAACGTATCAAATAGCGTTTGTAGATGTTATTATATCTTTTATATATAGTTTTCAAGTTGTAGAAAACACCGCGTGACCATTTAAAATTATTTTGGACATTGCAAATTTCGTACATTTGGTTTCATATTCAAACCAATTTAAACGTATCAAATAGCGTTTGTAGATGCTATTATATCTTTTATATATAGTTTTCAAGTTGTAGAAAACACTACCAGCCCTTTTAAAATTATTTTGGACATTGCAAATTTCGTACATTTGGTTTCATATTCAAACCAATTTAAACGTATCAAATAGCGTTTGTAGGTGCTATTATATCTTTTATATATAGTTTTCAAGTTGTAGAAAACACTACCAGACCTTTTCAAATTATTTTGGACATTACAAATTTCGTTCAGTTGGTTTAATATTCAAACCAATTTAAACGTATCAAATAGCGTTTGTAGATGCTATTATACCTTTTATATATAGTTTTCAAGTTGTAGAAAACACTGCGAGACCATTTAAAATTATTTTGGACATTGCAAATTTTGTACATTTGGTTTCACATTAAAACCAATTTAAACGTATCAAATAGCGTTTGTAGATGCTATTATATGTTGTATGTATAGTTTTCAAGTTGTAGAAAACACTACCAGACCTTTTCAAATTATTTTGGACACTACAAATTTCGTACATTTGGTTTCATATTCAAACCAATTTAAACGTATCAAATAGCGTTTGTAGATGGTATTATATCTTTTATATATAGTTTTCAAGTTGTAGAAAACACTGCGAGGCCATTTAAAATTATTTTTAACATTACAATTTTCGTTCATTTGGTTTAATATTCAAACCAATTTAAACGTATCAAATAGCGTTTGCAGATGTTATTATATTTTTTATATATAGTTTTCAAGTTGTAGAAAACGCTGCGAGACCATTTAAAGTTATTTTGGACATTACAATTTTCGTTCATTTGGTTTAATATTCAAACCAATTTAAACGTATCAAATAGCGTTTGTAGATGCTATTATATCTTTTACATATAGTTTTCAAGTTGTAGAAAACACTGAGAGATCACTTAAAATTGTTTTGGACATTAGAAGTTTCGTACATTTGGTTTCATATTCAAACCAATTTAAGCGTATCAAATAGCGTTTGTAGATGCTATTATATCTTTTATATACAGTTTGCAAGTTGTAGAAAACGCTGCGAGACCATTTAAAATTATTTTGGACATTACAATTTTCGTTCATTTGGTTTAATATTCAAACCAATTTAAACGTATCAAGTAGCGTTTGTAGATGGTATTATATCTTTTATATATAGTTTTCAAGTTTTAGAAAACACTGCGAGACCATTTAAAATTATTTTGGACATTACAATTTTCGTTCATTTGGTTTAATATTCAAACCAATTTAAACGTATCAAATAGCGTTTGTAGATGTTATTATATCTTTTATATATAGTTTTCAAATTGTAGAAAACGCTGCGAGACCATTTAAAGTTATTTTGGACTTTACAATTTTCGTTCATTTGGTTTAATATTCAAACCAACTTAAACGTATCAAATAGCGTTTGTAGATGTTATTATATCTTTTATATATAGTTTTCAAGTTGTAGAAAACACTGAGAGATCACTTAAAATTATTTTGGACATTAGAAATTTCGTACATTTGGTTTCATATTCAAACCAATTTAAGCGTATCAAATAGCGTGTGTAGATGCTATTATATCTTTTATATATAGTTTTCAAGTTGTAGAAAACACTGAGAGATCACTTAAAATTATTTTGGGCATTAGAAATTTCGTACATTTGGTTTCATATTCAAACCAATTTAAGCGTTTCAAATAGCGTTTGTAGATGCTATTATATTTTTTATATATAGTTTTCAAGTTGTAGAAAACGCTGCGAGACCATTTAAAATTATTTTGGACATTACAAAATTCGTACATTTGGTTTCACATTTAAACCAATTTAAACGTATCAAATAGCGTTTGTAGATGCTATTATATCTTTTATATATAGTTTTCAAGTTGTAGAAAACACTACCAGACCTTTTCAAATTATTTTGGACATTCCAAATTTCGTTCATTTGGTTTAATATTCAAACCAATTTAAACGTATCATATAGCGTTTGTTAATGCTATTATATCTTTTATATATAGTTTTCAAGTTGTAGAAAACACTGCGAGACCATTTAAAATTATTTTGGACATTGAAAATTTCGTACATTTGGTTTCACATTCAAAACAATTTAAACGTATCAAATAGCGTTTGTAGATGCTATTATATTTTTTATATATAGTTTTCAAGTTGTAGAAAACACTACCAGACCTTTTCAAATTATTTTGGACATTACAAATTTCGTTCATTTGGTTTAATATTCAAACCAATTTAAACGTATCAAATAGCGTTTGTAGATGCTATTATATCTCTTATATATAGTTTTCAAGTTGTAGAAAACACTGCGTGACCATTTAAAATTATTTTGGACATTGCAAATTTCGTATCTTTGGTTTCACATTAAAACCAATTTAAACGTATCAAATAGCGTTTGTAGATGCTATTATATTTTTTATGTATAGTTTTCAAGTTGTAGAAAACACTACCAGACCTTTTCAAATTATTTTGGACACTACAAATTTCGTACATTTGGTTTCATATTCAAACCAATTTAAACGTATCGTGTAGCGTTTGTAGATGCTATTATATCTTTTATATATAGTTTTTAAGTTGTAGAAACAACTGCGAGACCATTTAAAATTATTTTGGACATTACAAATTTCGTACATTTGGTTTAACATTCAAACCAATTTAAACGTATCAAATAGCGTTTGTAGATGCTATTATATCTTTTATATATAGTTTTCAAGTTGTAGAAAACACCGCGTGACCATTTAAAATTATTTTGGACATTGCAAATTTCGTACATTTGGTTTCATATTCAAACCAATTTAAACGTATCAAATAGCATTTGTAGATGCTATTATATCTTTTATATATAGTTTTCAAGTTGTAGAAAACACTACCAGCCCTT